>NHYE01001255.1:0-10797 GCA_002938385.1 Gymnopilus dilepis | reverse complement strand
TCATCGAAGCTGGGCCAGGAAACGAAGGCAGGGAAATGTATGGGCATCGACACCCCTCCACAGGTACGAGAGGTCGAGTTTTGAGGCGTCGCGCGTTGTTGTAGCAAGGGTAAAAGCCGACACGAAGGAAGAAATGTGAGGAGAAGGCGTTCCAGAAGAGTCTGCCTGGAAGTGATCGATGGATAGAGCAAGAGATTACGGAGAAGGGCGCACCAGGGATACAAAACAGAAAAGGAGGAAGAGAAACAAGGAGAGAACATCAAAGAACGTACGATCCAGAATGTCGACTGCCACAGCGAGCATTTCCCGAGGAACTGAGAAAGAACGGAGCAAGGCACGATGACTACTATACAACAGTATCGCAGGGCAAGCAAAGGAGATTACACGCGCACCAGTCGGGGTGTCGTACTGGATTCGACCGTGAAAGACCCCCTCCTGACTAGCTCCCTTCTCCTCACGATCCTGACGGAGATGAGGACCTCGCGCCTGCTCCGGGGTACGTTCCCTCAAGATGATCGGGGCAGTGGTGACGGATCGTGGTGGTTGAGAGAGAGGCGGGTGCTGGCAGATGCGATTTGTCCACCGTCGTGGCACGGATAAGGCAACAGGTCCAAAGCTCCGAGCTCCGAGGACCGACTCTTGATTTGAACGTCCATCCGCTTCACCACTCCTTCGCCCTTGACCTCAAGATCTACGCGGATAACGCGTCTCTGACGCGTCAATTTGAGTCTCCTCGACACCCTGAGAGGTTCTATACTGCCATCGCTGAGCCAGAGCTCCCTGGGGGCTGGAGCTAATGGGACAAGCCCAACTTTCGAGTCGACGCATTCAAAATGGGCTGATTATGAGCGGTAAGGGTCTGGAGGTCGGTTGTCTGTCTACATGTGCGTCAAAGCTTTCTTGTACACTAGTTATTACTGTCCTCACACCTCCGATAGCCACAGATCCTCCCTTATCCAAGTCGCTCTCGGAAGGAGGCACCAAGCGACGGTGCTCATACGTCCACGTACCCAAGATGCAGCATTCTCCCTCCTCATCTGAGGTCCGTATATGCGTCCCGTAAAACAGTGTTTACGCGTCTTAATAGCAGCCTCACCAGATACTCGATCCCCTTCTACCTTCTCCCAGACTCGCCTCTTTCTAGTTCTCATTCCTACCCCGAACACTGAAGCTTAAGCTTAAGCCGGACCCTTGAATGGAACCTCCATATCCATCGTTCCTATGCCTCCATCCTCGAGATATACTCCGACAGCGCGTCATTTACAAGCCACTTGAAGCGCCGCAAGACAAGATACCGCTTTCCCCCAGCCGGAGCATTCTGGACCCTGGAATGAGTGGAAGACACCCCCCAACTTTCTACCCCTTCAACGTGGGCTGTTCATAAGAGGCGCGGGACGCTTGTAAGCTTCCAGGTGTGCCAAACGTTCTTCTACACTACCTATCGCTGTCCTTACTCTGCGAATGGCTGCATACATTCCTCCACTCGAGCCAACGCTCTCGTAAAAACACACCCAGCGACGCTGCTCATATGTCCACGAACTCGAGATGCGGCCTCCTTCCTCCCTATTTGAGGTCTCGTAATACGGTGTTGACGTGTCATAGTAGTGACGTGATGAGGTTCTCGACCACCTTTGACTTTCTCTCGTGCCTGCCCTTTCCAGTTCGCTTCCTGGTCTAATTCCCATTTTCGCAGATGGACACCCTCAACGTTTCAAAACTCGTCCTGAGAACTTCCTTCAAGCTATGACCCAACTGTCGAACCTCTCAGCTCTAAGACACCATTTCGCATCCTCACCTGAACACGCCGCTCTTACTAAGCACTCCGTATAGCTGTCAGCTCTCATATAGCACCAGAAGGCTCGTTTCAAGTTCATGCTAGGTACGCTTTCCTCCAAACACGATCTTTCTGACTTGCCGCAGTCGACGATCCTCCCTGTTATCACCCCCCGCTCCACGTTGGCAACAGTCCAAGCCACGACCCTATGCCCATGATACTTCCATAACCATATCTTCCTCCTCGCCTCCCTCTTTCCCTCAGAAGCATCCTGCTCAGAGTCACCTCGACGTCATTCGGGCCATCCATGTTCTGTTCGCGGTCATTTGCTGCGCATGAGGGCGTGAATGTGAATTAAAGCTCTGGACGTAGGATGCTTCTGACAATGGGGAGTAGGTCGGCAATCGGTGAGTAAATGCAGAGGGGCGAAGTGGGGTTGATGTCGGTGAATGCGGAGGTTAGGTACGTTCTTATGTTTTCTTCGAGGCTTCGTACTTGCTCTCGTGTACTCAGTCGTCATCACTTCCCCCTGCCAGTCTAACTGCATGGAATGCAGAGATCTATTCACCTCGAGACCTTGGAATTCCTTCGCTCAGGCTAGTAATGTCAAACGTTGTTCCTCTGCTGCAGTCCAACTTCCATTCAACGTAGATGAATATTTCTGGCCTTACTTTCATTGTACCTTCCTGTTTTATCGCCGCCTCTTTCTACGTATCATCTAGTAATTTAGGCTCACTGCGTGCATTCATGTACACTATTTCCTCTCCGCACTCTGTCATCTGCCTGCCTGCCCTCTTCCATCCGAGACAAGATTACGGTGCTCGCCGTCGACCTGTCATTCGTTGTCTGTTCGAGTCATCTTGGTTCTGAGATCGTTATTCATGAAGATACTTCATTTGCCTAATCGTCCTTCGTCTAAGGAAGCCGTTGTGAGCGGAGTCGTCCAGGTTCGACTGCATTACATCCGAATCCGAAACGGACGAACGCCAAGAAGCCTAAGGGTATTGATTGTGGACTCAGAGCTGAACTGCCTCCGAGTCCTACATTATTGTTATCAGTATCTCTCCAACGCGTACTGGAGGCACCTTTGACCAACCATTCAAACGCCCGTACCTACTGATTACCACGCGACCACTACTAGTACAGATGTGGAGGGAGGGTAGAGGCGTTATGTAGTACCGGCCGCTTCGTGCCTCCAGAATGCGCTGGAGTGTACTCCGTTCTGAAAGTTGAGTATGGCCTTGAATTCGAAGAAAAGAGGGACGAATGAAAGGGAAAAAACAGAATTTTCACAAGAAAATTCCTGAGCAGCTGTCCCCGCTCTCTCGAAAGGCCAACTATGATTCCTCCCTTCGAGCCGCAAGACGACCCAGCCAATTCTCAAAGAAACCTCGTTGGATTGATCCACGGCAAGTAAGAACCGAAACTCCGTTTCTTTTCGAGGGAGGCACAAACAGCATAGCATGGATTATCAAAGAAAGATCAACAGACCGAGTCTGTACAGCCAATAAATTTCGGCGAAGTACGCTCATAGTCGAGCGGGAGAGGCGTCGAACCCAACAGCTACTTGGTGCCTGGCCCTCGCACCAGCACGTTGTTCATCGAAGCTGGGCCAGGAAACGAAGGCAGGGAAATGTATGGGCGTCGTCACCCCTCCGCAGGTACGAGTGGTCGTATTGTACTTCTGCGGTGTCAGGTCACAGATAGGGTGTGTGATGAGATAATGAGAGANGCTCATAGTCGAGCGGGAGAGGCGTCGAACCCAACAGCTACTTGGTGCCTGGCCCTCGCACCAGCACGTTGTTCATCGAAGCTGGGCCAGGAAACGAAGGCAGGGAAATGTATGGGCGTCGTCACCCCTCCGCAGGTACGAGTGGTCGTATTGTACTTCTGCGGTGTCAGGTCACAGATAGGGTGTGTGATGAGATAATGAGAGATCGGGGAGATCGGACGCGTGAAGGGAAAAGACGAAAGGGCGAAGGAGGGGCGAAAGATAAGACGAAGTCGACGGAGAAAAAGTGTATTTGGACACGATGGGCAGAATCAGAGACGAAAGGAAATGGCACACCGGAAAAAACAAGATAGGAAGGGAGGAAGAGAAATAAAGAGAGAATCGCCAAGATCGTAGGTCTCGGAATGTCGACTGCCACAGTGAGCATTTCCTGAGCAACTCAAGACAGCGGAGCAAGCCACGATGGCTACGGTTATAATTTACAGCAAAATCGCAACCCAAAGAAAGGAAATTACGTGCGCACCAGTCGCGGTGTCGTACTGGATCCGGTTCGCTGCTCCTTACGATCCTGATGAGATGAGGAGCTCGCGTTGCTCCGGGGTACGTTCCCTCAAAATCAACTCAAAATGATCGAGGAAGGGGTGACGAATCCAGTAAGATCGCCGTCACACTTGGCAGAGCAGAAAGATACAATTCTTAGATTCGGGGTGAGAACAGGGTAAGAATCGTGGTGGTTGAGAGTAAGAGAGAGGCGATCCTGGATTCCTGATCGTGGCGGAGCAGATGCGCTTTGTCCACCCCTGTGGCACGTGCGTGCTCGGATAAGGCACCCGAACGTCCCGAACCTCCGAGGACCGACTCTTGATTTGAACGTCCATTCGCTTCACCACTCCTTCGCCTTTGACCCCGAGATCCAGGTCGACAACGCGTCTCTGACGCGTCATATTTCCGTCATTCGACACCCTGGAAGATGCAACGCCTCGTCTCCGAGCGAGATACCCCTGGCTATTGGCATGAAGCGGGAAGCAGGCAACTTTCGACGTGTCGACGCGCAGTGACTCAGAGCTGTTGTGGCTTCTGGGGGAGGACTGTGAGGTACGTTAAATCTCCTTCCACACCAGCTATCATTATCATCACGCTCCTCGTAGCCCGAGATATCGATCAACTCTCGCTCCTGTCAAAACTCGGAAGAGCGCATTCAGCGACGCTGCTTAGAGTTGCGTCCCCGCCTACCCGACACACAACCTCTTTCCTGCAATGTTAGGTGCGTATATGCGCTCAATCTATGCTCTAATGCTGTGCTGACGCGTCCTAGAAGCGATAACATGGAATACTCGGCTACCTTCGACATCCTCTCGGGCTTTCCTACTCGTGCACCCATTCTTGCTCCTGTTCTGGCTCTCTCGTACACACACCTCTCATGCCCTACGACCTTACTCCGTTCGAATTCTTCCGTTGCACAGCTCTCCAATACCCTTCTTCTCCCTGTCTCTTCAGACGAGACCGTGACACCTCTGTTGAAAACGACGCCCCGGTGGCTCCGCACACTTGCCAACACGTTACTCTGTACTAGGAGGTTGATGCTTCGATTTCGGTTCTGTGCAAGGTACGCTTTCCCTTCTCCTCTTCGACCTCGCTCTCTCATCTACCTTCAAGGTATAGGGTTTCAACGATTCTGAGTCCCATCCATCCCCCTCCTACACTACACCCTGCTATATGCGCAACCTCACCTCCCTCCGCAACCCCTCTTTCCCAGAAGCATCCACATCAGAGTCACCTCAACATCACTCCGGTCATTCATGCTCTGTCGGCGGCCATTTGCTGCGCATGAGGGCGTGAATGTGAATTAGGGGCTGAGATGTAGGATGCTTCTGAGAATGAGAAGTAGGTCGGCGATCGGTAAGTAAAAGCAGAGGGGCGAAGTGGGGTTGATGTCGGTCTATGCGAGAGCTGGGTACGTTCTTGGGTTTTCTTCGAGGTTTCATGTTCAGTCCGGTGTACTTAGTCATCCTCACTCACCCCTGCAAGTTTAATCCATGGGCTACAGTGACACATTGACTCCGGAATTATGAAGTCCATCTTCTGTGAGTTGTCGTCTCAGTACAGCCTTTGCTTTCGATCCCACTATGACGTCTCTCGCTTCCAGTCGCACTGTCCTATCATCTCGCTCTCTTTCTCCAGATGTCCTTGCAGTAACTCTGACTCACTGAGTGTACGCTTGTACTATACTCTCGTCTCCGCATTCTTGTTTGCTGCTCTCGTCGATCCTTTCCTTCTGACATTGTTCGTTCATTGTCTGTTCGAGCAATTTGGCTTAGGTCCATGTAATTAATGAGCCTTCGTTTAGACAAGTCGATGTTGTTCTAGTCATTCCAAGTTCTACTTCAAAAAGCTACGACAATCGAATTGTTGCTACGCAAGCAGATACGATAGTTACCTCGTGAAGAAAGCGAAGAAGCCAACGGTCATGATATATATAAGAATAATAGCTGGCAGACAATCGCCTCATCGAAGTGCCAACCAATCACCAATGATCCAGACTCGCTATGCGCCTCTCGACTTTGAGCATAGCTGCATAAGTACATGTTGTTCCAGTCAATACTGGAGGCACCAAGGGAAGGACTAATCATACAGGCGCCTACCCTCCCTGTTCACGCTGAATAGCAACAAGTGAACCGAACAGCAGGTGGTTTGTATAAAGCCTGCCTCGTATGTGCCTCGAGAGTGAGCTGGGTGACAAATGCACGAGAAATGAAGGAACGTGAAACGAAATTATCCGAGAATAAAATTCCAATACCGGAGTTCTCGCGACTCCGTTTCGTATCTGACTCCTTGCCCCCGCAGGATCGCCCAGCGGGCTTGATAGTCGAAGATCATCTTTCATCGATCGTCCTGACTCCACGCCAAGGAAGAACCTCGAACCCAGGAGGAGACACAAATAATCAGAGCGAATAACGCCCGACTGTCACTCGTACACAAGCTGCTTGTATAGCAGCCAGTGTTGACGAACCAGAAGAAAGTCCATGTGAGAGCCGGAGGTAGATTTGGTTCGGCTTGTGTCTCCAAGAGGGCGGTCGGGGCAAGTTCTAGGGAGGAGCGATGACTAGTGCGTCGACTCCGGCTTGTAAAGATAGAAATTCGAAGATGTTCACCCATAAGAGAGCGACGACAAGTCACCAAATGGAGGAAAAAGAAAAGAACAGAACGACAATAAGGACGCAGAGCAGTCCTATACCGCACACGCATGAACTCGAGTAATGTGCGGCAGAGTACTTGAGCAACCTCGTAGCCGAGCCAGAGGGGCATTGAGCGAAATGTCCTTCCCACCTGCCTCTCGAATTTCGCACCAGCACATTGTGCTTCGGAGGTACTTGAGCGGCGTCATGTCCCAGCTAGGGAGTGATGAGAAAATGTGAGATCGGGGAGATCGGAGGTGCGAAGGGGGAACCGGAAGGCAAGAGAGTGAAAATTGAATAGAAAATATCTGAAAGCGACACGCAGGACCAGAAAACGTGGCAGCGAGAGGCGAAAAGAGCAAAGAACACACGAGCCAGAAATTCGAGCTTTTGAGGAATCCAATGACGACGGAGCAGGGCACGCGTTGTGGAATAGCCCTACCGATATCGCAGGGAAGGAAAGAAGATCAGATAGAGACGGACGCAGAGGACGTGCGAGATTCGACGGACACTCTCCTGAGAAGTCTCCCCCTCTTTCACGATTCGGTATAGCCCTCGGACTGCGCCTGCTCTGGGGCACATTTCATCGAATTTATCAAGAGCAGCGGTGCTGGCGGTGAAGTGCTGGGGCCTGGAGCTGGACGCTGAGATGGGAGGGTGTGTGTACCGAGGCAGGGAGATGGGGTGTCGTCGTTCGTTAGAGACGAGTAGAGAACGGGTACAGCACAGCAATGGTGGTCGTTGAGAGAGAGGCGATGCTCATCTTGATCGCGGCCGCGGCGCGAATGCGCTTTGTCCACCCTTATTATGGCACGTGCGCATCCGGTTAAGGCACCCGAACACTGCAGCCGAACTCTTGAACCAAACCTCCATCTTCACCGCTCCCTGCCTTTAAACCTCGAGATTCGGGCCAACAACGCGTCTCTGACGCGTCGACTTGTGTCTTGTCAACACCCTGGAAGACACAATACCGCTATCTCGCAGCCTGAGCTCCCATGCGGTTGTGAACCCCGAACCAATTCCAACTTTGGACGCCTTCAACGTGGGCTGATTCTGGGCGGAATGGGGTTTAGCAGACGATTATCGGACTGCGGGTGCGTGAAAGCTTCCTCCTACACAACGTATGCATGTTCTCATGGCTACAGATTGCCCTCACTCAAGGCAACGCGCTCGGAAGAGCGCATTCAGCGCCGCTGCTTATACGTCCACGTACCCAACACGCGTCACCCTTTCCTCCCATCTCCGGTACGTGTATGCGCTCCATCCGTTTTCCAACGCCGTTCTGACGCGTTCTTGATGTAGCAGCACGACGTACTCAAGCTCCGCAGGCTCTTGACGACTCCGCTTCGCATCCTCCCGGTCAGGAGAAAAACCCCGCCCACAGCCGTTCGTTCCACCGAGCCTTGGCCTCAACTCTCTCATGCTGTCGTAGGAGACTAGGGTTGCGCATACAGTTAACGCCCGCTGCTCTTGCAGGTCCGTCCTCCCTCCTCCTGGCCGATCTATGATCCTGACTTGTTTTCAGCTCTTCCCCAGACCATCCTTTCTCTCAGGTTTCTTACCCTGGCGAGTACCTCCGGCCCATCCAACGTCCATAACCCCTCCTCTCTCTATCCCTATCTCTACCCCCCACCAGACTGCCCTCTCCCCCTCCGAAGAAACGTCCTGAACACATTCACCTCCGCTCCATTTGCGCAATTCATCCGCGCTGGCTTTATAACTGTTTGCCGCACATGAATTCGTGATAGGATGCTTCTGACAACAGGGAGTAGGTCGGCGATCGATAGGCAAATGCAGAGGGGCGAAGTGGGGGTTAATGTCGGTCTATGCGAGAGCTAGGTATGTTCTTATATTTTCTTCGAGGCTTCGTACTCACTTTCGTGTATTCGGTCGTTTTTACCCTTGCTTCAAGTCTCATTGCGTGGACTGCAATGATGCTTTGACTTCGGATTCCTGAAATCCATCCGCTAAGCCCAGAAATATCGACCTTTTTTTTAGCCTCCTCTATCCCCGACATGCCTCTGTGAGTCGACCGTGCATGAGCTGCCTGTTGCTTAGTTTCTTCCAGTCCTACTACTACTAATAACGACCCTGTCATCTCGCCCTCTTCCTCTATGTGTCCTGCTCGTGACTTTCACTCACTGAGAGTACGCTTGCCCTCGACTTTCGTCTCCACATTCTGGCTTCCTGCACTCTTTCAGCCTTTCCTTCTGACATGACTGGCTTGCGGTGCTCATCTTCGACTTTTCGTTCGCTGACATTTGTCTGTTTGAGTAAATAGTTCTGAGGTCGTCGATACCCCATGTAACTAATCTTTCTTCGTCTGAAAAATTTTCATTGAAAATGAATTTCGACTGTCAGATGCTATGTATTCGGCTGACGATCGACCTATCAGAACGCGTTCCATCCGAATGCGAGAGAGAACCTCAGGACGAAAGCCAAGAAGCCTAAGTTTACTAGTTCTGAACTCGGAGCTGAACTGTATCCGAGTCCTACATTATCACTATTTCTCCAATGCGTACCGGAGGCACAGAAGTTCCGTTGGTCAGGCTAAATGCCCCAACACCCTGCTGAGCACGCGGGTGCCACAGATTAGGGCGAGAGTAGAGGCATTATGTGGTGGCGGTGGGTTTGTTGTGCCTCTGAAATACGTTGGGACGTACTGCGTTCAACGTTGATCATGGCCTTGAATCAGAACAAAGCGGAGCAGATGAATGCGAAAAAAAAAACAGAACTTTCACAAGAAAATTTTTGAGCAGTTGTCACCTGTCTCTCGAAAGGCCAACAGGAGATCTTCCTTTGAAGCCGAAAGATTCCCCACGCCATTCTCAAAGAAAATTCGTTGGATCGATCCACGGCAAGTAAGAACCCCACGCTGAGTTTCCTTTCGAGGGAGGCACAAACAGCATAGCATGTACTCGAGTATTATCAAGGAAAGATCGACTCCTATAAGACCGACTTCCATACGCACCCGCCAACGAGTGTCCATGAAATGTGATAATCAAGGTGGACGCTGGTGGTAGTGCTGCGCGGGAGTTGGAGGCTCGTTTCGTTTCGTTTGCGGCTCCGAGAGAGGAGTCAGGGAGACCATGTACTCGTAGAGCGAAGCGATGACCTGTGTATCGGTGGGTTGTAAGGACAGTCGAAGACGTCCACTCATAAAGGAGCGGTGACAAATTGCACAAGGAACGAAAGAAGGAAAAGACATCACGGCAAACACAGACCGAGTCTCAGGCTGTACAGCCAATAAATTTCGGCGAAGTAAGCTCATAGTCGAGCGGGAGAGGCGTCGAACCCAACAGCTACTTGGTGCCTGGCCCTCGCACCAGCACGTCGTTCATCGAAGCTGGGCCAGGAAACGAAGGCAGGGAGATGTATGGGCGTCGTCACCCCTCCGCAGGTACGAGCAGTCATACTGGACTGATGGGGCGTTGAGCTATCGTGAAGGAAAAAGACGAAAGGGCGAAGGAGGGGCGAAAGCTGAGACGAAGTCGACGGAGAAAAAGTCTGTTTGGACACGATGGGCAGAATCAGAGACAAAAGGAAATGCCCCATCGGGCATAAAAATCAGGAAAGGAGGAAGGGAAATAAAGACAGAACACCAAAGAACGTACGATCCAGAATATCGACTGCCACAGCGAGCATTTTCTGAAGAAACTAAGGGCAGCGGAGCAAGCCACGATGGCTACGGTTATAATTTACAGCAGGATTGCAACCCAAACAAAGCAAATTACGTGCGCACCGGTCGCAGTGTCGTACTGGATCCGACTCACTTCTGCTCACGATCCTGATGAGATGAAGACCTCGCGCTGCTCCGGGGTACGTTCCCTCAAAATGATCGAGAAAGGGGTGGCGAATCCAGTAAGATCGCCGTCACACTTGGAAGAGCAGAAAGACGTCACACTTTGAAGAGCAGAAAGGTACGGTCCTTAGATTCGAGGTGAGAGCAGGGTAAGAATCGGGTGGTTGAGAGTAAGTGAGAGGCGATCCTGATCGTGGCGGAGCAGATCATGATGCGCTTTGGATCACATAATCACTGTACCGCCCAGCCTCTCGAACGAAGCTGGTGTAAAAATCCAGCCTCTACGTTGAGTACTGCTGGTGCTAGCCTCTCG
>NHYE01001251.1:0-24190 GCA_002938385.1 Gymnopilus dilepis | reverse complement strand
AAATTGGTAGCCGGTAAAAAACCCCCCTTTTTTACTCAACCCTAGTCGCGTCGCGTCTCGCCCTCTTTCCGAACGTTGACCGAGGCTCAATTCAATCGTGTACCCGCCGCTCTCCTTCTCGACCTCTAACATTGCCACTGTAAATGGCTTCCTGATGGCATACAGAGGTCTATTCCCCGAACGTCAAAGGCGATGATTTTGGGGCAGCCACAAGCTGTCAGCCTGCCAGTGTTTGTGTCCGCCACGTCCGTGGCAGACCAGCCGCCATCGCCTTTTCGGTCATCCACCTGGCCTTTATAAACCCGCGAATGGGTGTGTCTCCTCATCTCAATTGTCACTCTATCTTCGGCGTGGAGACGACTTCTTCAGGACGCCGGCTTGGCTGCACGGTCCATTATTGGTGGTCTAATATGGTCCTGTGAATATGATCGTGAGTTTGTCGTGATTTTAGGCCGAATGTCGGCTCGACACTGAAGCCATTCTCCAGACATATTGAGTGCCAGGCGATTGACGATTGTGCTCGACATTTTGTCGCCTTCGTTTGTAAGTCTGATTTTTCCCTTATGAAGCTTTCCTCTGATAGTTTTCAACACGGCATGGTTGAGCCCATTGTGTAGTTCGACTTCGTCAGCGTCATCGTTGTTGGAAGCAGTGTTGTGGCGTGGAGGTTGCCCTGAACATCGTGACGGGCTTGAGTGTCCCCCAAGAATGGTACGTGTACTCTTTCCTCCACGACGCGAAGGTGTATATCTGATACCTCACATTTCTATCTTCCGGAGATTCTCTATGACCCTACACATCAGCTCCCTCACCCCATTCAATCTCCATACACCGGGACGGCAGTGGTCGTTGTCTCGCTACACATCGCCAGCCCTTACATTCAGTCCATAGTACATATGTTTGGCATATTTCGTCGGTCTGTCTTAGTTGGCGGTCTATGATTCAGGCTTGAGTGGACTAGGGGATGTCCATTGCTCTCAGTTGTCGTTCATATACAAGGGTATGACCCATGTTTTCTTGACGTGTGAGTCCCTATGTTCTTTCCGCTCTGTAGAATAATTCTTGAAGGCTCACTTGCTGTCTGAACATCCGTGTCATTCTTTCGGTTGTTTGGAAAGCATGAATATACACTTTTGTTTCGCTCCCTATTGGACCCTCTGACATTGTTATACGTGCCGCCGCCCCCGAGAGTGCATGGGAGTTGCTCTGTCCGCGTCCTTTCCATTCACAAATTCATGCTACGACCCGTGCGCAGCACGGGCAAACCTCTAGTAATTGATTCAAATGTTGCTCCGCGTGCTAGTTCAGACTGGAGGACTTTCAGAAGCGCGCAAGTGAAGTGTCCATATAAACTTGAAGTTCGCGCAGAACGCCAGGGGTTCTCCTCGGAGATCCCAATCTCTGATGCATGTTCGTAACCTTGGCAAGCTGCGAGCAGCACAAAGGAAGGAACACTCGGATCCCCGTCCTCTGACTGGACGATTGGAGGGAAAATTGGTGTTCTGCGTGGGTTCGAATAAGCCGCTTCTAGCATCCTTCGAATCCCGCTTGAAGTTGGACAGTGGGGCCTAGAGGAAGTCAGGTGCTCATAGCTTGGAGGAGTCATGAAGGCGCCTCCTGAATAAGAACAGTCGAGAATGACCGTAATGTTCGTGGACCGCATCTGCTGAAGGATCATGTTCAACTCTATGTCGCTGATATCCGGAACGGACTTTCCCCTATCGATTGGACAAATGCCTACTATGGTGGCCAACTTCTCCGGCCAAGTCGTGATGTATTCCTCAGCAGGGTACGCAGCGCTGTGGCCTGAGAAGTAGAACAGAATGTTGTCACCAGATCGAATACGAGAATTGTCCCGAAGGTCGTACAATGCGTTGACCATTTCCGCGCGATTGGCGTCCAGAAGAATCTGAATCTGTGCTTTGGGAACTTGAAGATAATCTTCGAGGTAGTTCTTCATGGCCTGAGCGTCGTTACGGCTTCCTCTCAATGGCAAGTTTGAGTAGTCGCTGTTACCAATGAGGAGGGCCCAGGTACGTTGAGACTTGCCAATGATGCGCGGATCAGGGTCTACCGGTCTTGTGTTCTGCCACGAATTACTGACATACTTCGAGTCTGCACTCAGAAGATTACCGCGTTGACGCTGCCGACGTAGCCAATAGAGCATCTCGAGATCCTGGAGTAATTCTGGGTCCTTTTGGTATTGAGGCTGTCTAGCCCTCCTGAAACACTCCCTGAACAGCTCCTCGGGGTTGAGATCTGGGCTTGTAAAGCCATACGCGAACCAAAGGGCTTGCTCGAAACCGTTCAGGACAGCGTTGTCCATCGATGACTGTGAAGAGGTATAGAACACACTTAGCCAAAGAGCAGGGGAGTGAGTGTTACACCTATCGCAGGACACTTTCTAGGGTATCGTATTGACGGGCTTAGGACGCGTGTTTTGCATCATGGACACTTATTCTTAGAAGATGAATTCAACACGTCAGCGGTGTAGCCTCATGCTATGATCACTTTCCTTTTGAAAGATTATCGATATTTCAACTTGAGAACATGGATCTCGCTATCGATGAAGGGTCAGCATACCTCGCTGCATGGCCTCAGCTGGAATTAAATCGGCATGAAAGTCGTTCTTCTGCTTCACCTGCCGCCCTGGAGGCTGGCGCAAATATTTCGGAACCCGGAGACAATACTTCTACGTACTCAATTACCGTCGATCTAATTCTCCGAGAACTGCAATTCTTCTGTCAGATAACTAGTAAGCGATCGTCGGCGTCTTTCACTATTAGTGATAAGCTCAAATTCCAGGATCCTTGAGGCTTTCTGAAGAAAGGTTCGCTAATCTGCTAATAAAGCATTGATAAATACGTCAAAAATGTTTGCAATACCCATGATCCCAGAGACGTTCGGCCAGTAAAATATGTCACAATCGAGTGAATTCGAGGCCTAATTCATTCAGTGTTGATTCAGCGGGCTAATTTTCGACTAATTTTCAAAGCGCTTGGGCCCCAAGCATGACTCGAGAATCTTCAGTCCTTGAGGCAGTTGATGTCGTCAAGGAGGTGCAGGCCACCAAGCCTGACGTCGAGGACGAGTGGGGGATGCCCAGAATCCCCGGGGCATCATCAGCGCCAGGACCCATATTCAACCAAATTCACCCCAAAGAACCTCGAGGAGGGGAGACACATACGAGCACAGGGCAACGATAATGGTCAGTGGGGGGTCGTGGTCACCTTGCGGGGCATCGTGGTTACCGAAGAGGGCAGAGGCACGGATCGAAATCTTTATACTTCAACTTTGGGCAAGTCTGGGCAGTAGGTACAGACATGCGCGTTGATTGAGGTATCTGTTATTTTCGGGCTTTGGGATGTGATCCTTGCAGAGCCAAGAACACGTTGATGTTGATGGCTGACACGACACTCCGTATCAGGGTAATCTCTGCTAAATTTACGATGCTTACAACAACCTGGGTGTAGACAGGACCTGCTGGAAGAGTGCAATTGGGCCAAAGAGGGTAGATCGCAGCACCGCCTCTAGGATCCATGGCTATTTATGTATTTATGCGTCAGAAGGTGGTGAAGGCAGCGAGAGGAGGACAAGCATTGACTTGAAATTGGAACAACTTTGGTCGCCTCGTGGTGTTCGTGAGAGGGGATGACTTCAGTTTGCGATGGGTCGACGTTGACCAAAACCGAATTGGAAGATCATATTTGCGGCACTATGCCTTGACATCATTGCGTCTGAATCGGCTGCGGCACCTGTGGACAACGAGTACCGGAGGTGATGTCTATCCAACTCCTGTTTGTGGAAGGTCGTAGGAGATTAAGGAGTTCAAGCATTTGATATATATAGGACCCCAGGCGTGCCACCTTCGGGTGCACATCAGCAGAGACAGACTGACGAAACGCACGTTTCCTGAAAGGTGGGACGCCAAGGAAGTTTGATGGAAGGACGCAATATAGACACGTCGACTAGACTCTAGCCTAAGTGGGTGGGGACAAGGCTAGACGCAGCTAGATATCAGACCTATGACAGGTCGCCAAAAAGCGGTCCTGCTCACAGGTGGTCGGCCACGGTGAAGTATGATGAAGTTCGCTACGGTAGAATGAACTGCATGCGAAACAGGCCCAGAGCCTTCTGACTCTATTGAACGGCGTTCAGCACATGAGGACGCTATGCCATTGACCCGAGCACATGGACCCGCCAAGAGCCACCTCCTTATCGACGTTGATCCAATAGTTGTGTTGACTATGCTCTCTTAGATTGTAGAGGAAGGGGAAGCTTACCGAGTTCAGGGCAGAGGGGAAGGCCGCAGAAGTAGGTGTTATGAGGAGGGGGGGCTGAAGGAGGCGGATGGGACGACGACGTGGGTGAGATACGAGGTTGGGCTTGAGAGTGCCGCTGACGTTGGGTTGGCTGGGCGGGGAGACGAAGGCAGGGCGCTTAAAGGCGGGAGCTGGGTGTCACCAAGGTCGTTAGGAGGGTGGTGAAGTTCACTAGGTACGATTGAACGCCATCGGACATATACTTCGGGATGAATCGAAATCCGACAGTACATCTCCTTGTTACGCGTCGATACGACGGAGTGCGTCGGCGTACGTCATCCCTGGGCGATAAGGCAGCGAAAGAGCCAAAGGACACGCGAACGACCCAGACTTGGTCGCAAGATAGGTCGGCTCAGAGACTTTGGTGTCGTTCGGCACAATTACGGCGTAGTTTATAGGTAGTGAGGCCTATGACGAGCTCTTGGACGCGCCATCTCCGCCGGTGGAGGGTTTGGAGGAGAGGAAGCACACGCAGTTGGAGGTGTTGGCGAGGATTAGGTTCGAGTTGTCGAGTTGGCGTTTGTGGTGAACAGTTGGCCACGGGGGCTCGGGGCGGGGACGTGGGAAGACGAAGGGGAAGATGGACTTGGGTCGCCGAGGAGCAGGAGGGCGTGGAGGACTTCGTGTTTTAGGTCTGTAGGGGATGACGCGTGTTAGAATTGAAAGGGACTGGGTGGTGAGGGAGGTAGAAGGGAGTGGACTGACCACCGTCAGAGATGCTAATACGGCACGTCCAATTCCCGAAGTATTATTCTCCGTATCAGACGAAGTACGAGTACAGAGTGATGGTGACGCTCAAGGAGGACAAGGAGGGGAAGACGAGGTTTCTGAAAAGCGTGATGTTATCGAGGAAGGGAGCTGTGCGGGCATCGAGTGGGATTGGAGTACTGTACAGTGTACGTAGAGTGAGAGAAGAAGATGCCAAGGGCGAGGACTCGAAGTCGGAGGACTCCGAGGGAGGCAGCGGGAAAGCATCGCACGTGATGTGGGCCTGGACTGTCATTGTCAACGTCGGCACCGGCCCGGCTCTCTTCACTATGGGCCCGGAAACAGCAGAAAACCCGTCTCCGGTTTCGACATTAAATGTCTGACTTCTCCTCAGAATTTGGCAGATTTTCCGCCTTTTACAGGGAGGTCAGNCTCCGAGGGAGGCAGCGGGAAAGCATCGCACGTGATGTGGGCCTGGACTGTCATTGTCAACGTCGGCACCGGCCCGGCTCTCTTCACTATGGGCCCGGAAACAGCAGAAAACCCGTCTCCGGTTTCGACATTAAATGTCTGACTTCTCCTCAGAATTTGGCAGATTTTCCGCCTTTTACAGGGAGGTCAGGGGTCGGAAAACCCGCCAATATTTTGGACGTTTCCGACCTTTAGTCGACCCCATAAACGACGCCTATCTGTTGCCTATCTGAGGCGTCACATTCAAACTCCGCCCCTTGAACAATTTCCGGTCAGCGACGGGATAAATTTGCTCATCCAGACCTGACCAGGAATTGTTCATTCGGGGCGTTGTGATTGAAAATAATAAATTTGATTCTATCCATAAAAACAGATTGAATTTTTCTAAATCTAATCTACAGATATTACATACCGTGACTTACAGCCAATAATTTTCTATGACGGCGGCTGCTACAGAAGTATCCTATAAATGTTGAAGTTAGCACATTGTTCTAATCTCGGGATAAAGAAGTCTGCCTACCTAATACAACTAATAGACCTCGCTGTGGGCGTGCATAAGAGGAGAGTGGGTCAGACATTGGACTTAGAGATAAACCGACGCTGGGGGGTCCAGCGTAATAGACGAAGGGTGGTCAATGGGCCGGAATATTCTGGAATCTTCTTTGCGTCAGCGGTCTGCTGCGCATGTGCACAGCATTACATCATATATTTGTGGCGAGCAGGCTTAAAAGGACGAAGTCCTTAACGTTCAAACGTTCACCTTAGACTCGCAAGCCGTCCTTCGGTGGTGATCTACGCCGGTGCGGACTGTTTGCGCAATGTTGTGGTTTTGTTGTGGGTGCAAACATCAGGCGGACTGTGAAAATAGCGATCACCACCGAAGGACTGGGCGCAACGAACCCGGTTTTGCAGAGTGATGGGTTTGTGACTCGGGACTTAGTGAAATTTCGCGTTTCGACACTGACCCGCTCTGACTCGCGAGGCTTCCTCAACGCTTGCTCACACTTTTCCTCGTATTTTAGAGTCTCAATGACTTATTTAAGCTATGGAATGCTTTCTGGAACATTTTCTACAATGAAATTCTGGTGTTCTTGAAAGGATACAATATATGCATGATTATGCTCAGGGTTGGGCTACAGAACAGTCATAGCGACATAACATGGCAACTTAAAAGTAGTAAGGGCAAACCTTAATCAGAAGCTGAATGTTTCTTGTTCAATAACCAAGATATCACTGAGCTGAGGACTAAGGAATGGCCTTGGGATGGCAGGACTCTCAGCAAGTTTCCCGAGGCTCTGCAGTTGAAATTCAAGCTTGAGTTAGAGCCCAAGGCAGCTTAGGATAAATGATATAGTCATGGAATCTTCTTGTAGACATTCAAAGAGCCATGAGCAAGGAGAACCTCGGTCGAAATGGACATGGGCAAGGTTCAGGTGAGCTGTCCAGGAATTGTACACTACAGTTGATTTCAGAATGAAACCTAGCAGCAAAATGGAAGAAAAGGAAGTCTAAGTACAACTTGTCCGCAAGAAATGCTGCCTCAGTGAGAAAGGGGATGGAGGGAGGCGGTGAACAGCTATGGTAGAGCGGACGTCCATCGAAATTTCGCTAAGTCAAACGTGACAAAGCGTGACTCTCCAAAAGTCGGTCCGTTGCGCCCAGCCGTTCCTGAACGTAGCTTGCAGAGTTTGAAGGAACGGTTGGTCACGAGCCTACGTTCACCTCTGCAGGCCCTTCGTGTGAGGTGTCGGCATTGCCTTGGAGATTCTATCTCCGCTGCAATTGGTAGGAGACAGCTCACGGCAATGTCGGCATCGCCCACGAGTTCTGCTGTGTCTTTTTTTCCAACTTTAAAGGTCGGATCGTTGGACGAAGGAAATTTCATCCTCGATTTCGACCTTTCCAATTTCACCCGTTTAGCGGCTTAATTTCCCATTTTTGCCGCTTAAGGGTGGGATTTCCTTCGCATTTGGGCCCATAGTGTCTTTCTCAACCACCAACTCGAAGACTCCTGCCTCGACTCCTTCTCTGATATCGACTCACGATTCGGATTATCTCAAGACGGTTCTGCATACATCCGCTCTCTGATGGCGCATGGCATATCCGACTCTTTCGTTCTTCCAGCGCACATATCAGGCGCTCTGTACCACTTTCAGCCATGCGCAATAGGACCTGGGGACGCCTATGGACGGAAAGCTGGTTTTGATGATGCCAGTACACCAGGCTCCAGAATAGGATTGTAATAGAGGGAGAGGGAGACTGGTAACCGCCATAAGAAGCGTCAACATCATCTAATTGTACCCCATTCACATAGACGCCACTTTGCTGTGTCACGCTTCCCAATTCCCTCAACGGTACCAGCTTCAATTGCAAGGGCGAAGCATCATGCATCAGAGCGCAGGGCAATGGTGACGTTCAGCGGCGAGAGGAGGAAAAGCCCCCGGAGATTTACTACGATAGAGCGAGGGGAAGGTTGCCCAGAAACCTTACCGCTGAATGTTAAAACTTCTTCGGACGTCTTTAAAATCCCCTGCAGTCAGGGAGGTATGCATAGAACCAATCAGAGAATCGTGTATGTTGAGAGGCAGTTGAGCATAGTAGTATAGTACGTGCTAACCAAGGAGTTCTGCGAAAATGCTAGTGAAGGGAGGTGAGACTCGAGGGGTCTTTGGTCAGATTCCGTGCCGGAGCGCACACTCCCACTCCTCAGCACAAGAGCCCAAAGGACTCCCCGGGCCCACACCTGTGGCATGCTGAGCCCCTAGTCACCACATGAGACAATGGTGCTACGGGTCAGGAAGACAAACACCATTGAAAATGCACTGGTAACTCCGCAGTCGAGTGTTCAGTACAAAAGTGCCTGTGGCCGGTTCAAGCAAATAAAAAGCCTATCCGCATTTCAAGGAGGACTCTATCCTGAGCAAGAGGTTAGATACTAGCAAACATTTTTACTCCAGACTTACTACTTTAAGTTGTGACGAGCGATCGTCATGGGTGATGGCAGTAAAGGACCCGCCAGATATCCTTACATTTCTGGCACACTGGAAAAAACCTAGTTCACGATACGACAAAGACAGCCAATAATGATATTAAATAATAAAGCGTGGATCAAGGCGCTTTATAACTTACTAGTGGATATTTCATTAGAAGCGCGTCGGCTGAAATTCGATAATTGCAACTTTTCTTCCTTGGCCTGTGTTCAGTGGACGAATTAGATTGGCTGGTCAGACGAAGAATTCAAAAAATACTCTTACTCGGAATTCGGAAAGAAGTGAATCCAACCGTGTGCGCAAAGGTTCTATGTCTGTTGAACCTCCTTCAATAGCTTGACGAATATGAACTAGGAGTCTTTGCAAGGGATGGTCAGAAGGCCCTTCATCTGGAATGATACACTCACGATTTATACTCGTGTACCAACTGGCTGATCAATGGGAGAGATTTAGGGGGGGTATTCTGAACTTTATTCCAGACTAAGTCGGTTGTTTGTCGAATGGAGACCGCAAACGATGTGTCCATGCGTCGCGCCTGTCGGTGCCAGTTTGGAAAGACGGGATGGCGTGAGTTATGGTTGCTCCAAAACAACTTCAGAATCACTCAAGTCTGCGACTCTGCTGATGTCCTTTGTCGTGGTCTGGATTTCTTCACAGACCAGAAAGAATATTGCAGCACCCCCTGGATCGATATCCCAAAGGCCGCCACCGTCAGATGGTTTGGCCATTGAGACGAACAACTGGGAGAGGTGCTTCTGGAAGAGAGAATGTTGGGGAGGAAACGGTCGTGCGGCGGATATATATATGCAGAACGAGGGATAGAAATCCTGTGCATGAGTTGCAACACAGATAGACCGGTACATGGGGACATAGCAAATTCAGCCAATTACACCAGTTCTTCAAGTTGATGTGTACAGCAAGGCCCAACACCGATCAGATGAAAGCAGAATCATGTCAATCTAGTGCGGTGCTTGCCATCCTCCATGGCGGCCGATCGCATGGCTGTAAACCACAGGATAGCTCTCTGGGATAGCCAAACAGTCATCTTATGTGTATGTGGTGAAATGGGTGGTAGTCTCAGTACTGGCAGTGGGCAACATTAAAACTTCAAATTGTTCAAGAAGAAAGCTGTGGACATGACTCACGACAGTACGGTCAATTTTGGCAGAGTTACCGCACGTTTCCCAGTAATAACAGGATGCTATGAGGTGCTGTGGCGAATCAGGCTGCACTAGAAGGAGGACGGGAAGAGAATCTGAGAGAATGTATGGCGAGCGTCGACGTTGTCGTGTGAGGCACGTGATGCAGTGCGGGCTGTCAGGGGCGGTGATGCGTCGGCCCGGCATCAGGATGGTCCTTTCTCTCGCTCAACCAGCAACCCATTCGACTCCCTCTCTCATATCAGCTCACAATCGCCCACTATCTGAGACCTGATGCATGATGGCTACGCCAGTACCCCCCGTCTCTGCGGTCTCTTCCTTTTTCCCTCTCCATATTCTTCCACCACTCATCCCGTTCGTTAAATGTGCAATGTGCATGCGCAACTCGAATACGGTGGGACATTGTCGATGAGGCGAGGGTCTAGATCTAGAAGAGACGACGACTTCAACCGAGCTGGGCCCTAGCTGTACATAGTACTGGACTTGTCGACTTCAGCGCTGTTCATGATCATGTTCAGTGTCATTCCGCAGCATCAGCATCACTCCGCTGTTGCATTGCCTGGGGCTAGCGCTCTTGAACTCGGCGGTGACTGTCTGATCATGAGAAGGTGTTCCGCTTTTGACTCTAAGCCTAACTACCGTCACCTACATGATTATGTCGAGGATCCTAGGCGTGCAAAGGCGAAATTCGAACGCTGCACTTATCCCATCCCATCCAATCCCATCCCGCCTCACCTTCCAAAGGCACTCAGACCTTGTGCTCTTGCCAGAATTGTATTGTTGCTCCAGTCTTTCTGTGTCTCGTCTCTTGATTATCCGCGTCATCCCTGCGCCTCTCGAGCTCCATGAATATGTCCCTATAGTCCGGATGCACACGTTGCTGGAATGTCACCTTGGCCAGCTCGCGGGGGCTCAGATTATGCAGGTCAGCCCTTGTTTGGTCTAACATGCGAAAAGTAGTCGACTATTCACACAAGGTATGTGCCACACAGGGATCTAACAAGATTCGAACATCTTTCACTGGTCCAAATCCGTGTCCTTTGAGGGTACGTTACGTACTTGCATTTATTAATGAATGCAACTCTAGAAGTGGACCATCTGAAAACGGAGAACCAGTGGAAGTTGCACAACTTATGACTCAGAAATATCTCTTGACCGAGTAAATTTCATTCACAACTATACAAATCGTTCTTTCAAAATCGACACCAAGGCATTCGGTTGTTCAGTAGCGTCTATTGTCAGCGAGAGCATCACCAGCGTCTCCACCAGGGCCAGTACCGCCTTGACCACCTTCACCAGTTTCTAGAGTCGCGATTAGGCATTTTAGTCGAAGAAAACGACGAAGGTCTACCCACCGATGTTGCGGGTATCGTCATATTCCAACTTGGTGAAACCGGTATTTCGTGAGCCAAAGCTACCACCGCGACCTCCTGTTGTTGCCCCTTTACCGCCAGCGCCAGTCGTGATGTCCGTGGTCGTCTTCAGCGTGTGGATTCCTGTATTTCCTGACAGGACGTTACCGCCTCTCCCCCCAGCGCCGGAGGTGCTAGATCCTCCTTTACCAGTCTCTGTGATGGGGAATGATAGATTGTGTGAGACGTTCGTATGGATTCAGAAAGGAAAGGAATGTGCGCACTGATTGGCATAGCGTTCAATACGTAGCAGAAGGGGTGTGCAACTTGCAGGTTGTAGAAGTGTCGGCAGCCTGGTAAATTGGATGATCTACCCTGTCCCCTTTATACTGTTCACTTTGGACAATTTCTCGACTGGACGCTTCGTACACAGGTAGGGTAAAATGTTTACCTGCCTCGAAACAGTCGAGACACATGTCGATAAACAATTCACCTCGCTACACAACGAACGTTCAATTGTCCATCAGAGTTTTGGGGCACTGATTCAATGCCACTACCATGTACACTGAAGCGTCGATCTTTTCGAAGTCGCGGTTTCTCGGCCGCTGCATTGTGTGGCCTCGAGGAATCACCGAGATGTAGCCGTTGCCTCCCTTTAGCGCTCATCGCCGGCGGGGATTCGTCGTTCTTTGCTTGTTGGACTATATCAGTCCCTCAGAGCCTGAAGGCAAAGCGACACCGATTGGAATACTAGAATAGCCTTGGTATAGGCCATATATATCTACCAGTGCGCGACGTCGGGTGACTTTCAGTTCCGCGTTCTTACATTGTATTGGATAGATGTGAGGTCGTCACCCACACTCTTTCCTGCCGAGTAGAAGTTGTTCTAGACTGGGATGTTTGGGCTCAGATAGCAAGATCTCTCAACTGCATTTCCTCCTGGCAAACGGTTATATCCGACCTTATTCAATGTATTCAATTGATGCTTCACCTGAGATATGCTAGTGATTGCTCGGATAGGCAGCTTCGATGTTCATGTCTGAAAACCACCACTGAGAGGTTGTGTTATGTAGGCTCAGGGAACAGTATTGCTGAACCGGATTCCCTGAGCCCTTACCTCATCAGCCATTTCAAGTTTCGTTTCATGACTCCTTCATCCATCGATGTTCAAGATATCTGTATTCCGAGAGCAAATCTATGTATATATATTCCTTCAATTGTCAGAGTGTTCGTGCAATCTTGGGATAGACCAAGTTGTTTTGCTTCTAAGATTCATCCACCGTCTTGATGGGCCAAGCATAAGGTCGGATATAACCGTTATCAGGAGGAAATGCCGTCGAGAGACCTTGCTATCTGAGCCCGAACATCCCTGTCTAGAACAACTTCTACTCGGCAGGGAAGAGGGTCGCTGACCACCTCACATCTATCCAGTACATTGTAAGAACGCGGAACTGAAAGTCACCCCACGTCGCGCACTGGCAGCTATCGTCATATATATGGGCTATACCAAGGCTATTCTAGTATTCCAATTGGTGTGGCCTCGCCTTCAGGCTTCCTCACTCTTGAGAGACTGATATAGTTCTGTTCCAACAAGCAAATAACGATGAATCCCCGCCCAAGATGAGCGCTAAAGGGGGGCAACGGTCACATCTCGGTGATTCCTCGAGGCCACACAATGCAACAGCTGGGAAACCGCGTCTTCCAAAAGATCGACGCTTCAGTGCACTACTACATGGTAGCATGGGTAACAAGAGCCTCTAGGCGTGACACCTATCGAGTAGTCGACCTGTCCGACCAGTCCGTGGATAAGCCTGGCTGATAGTTGGTCCCATATGCACACGGTGGAATTATTTGGTCAAATGTAAGACGCGGTGATAACATATCTTTGGGCGGCTTGGACTTATACGGTGAGCTGTGAGGGTACAGCGGGCTTGAGAATGTGAAGACAGTCCCCGCTATGGCGGTCCCAGATTCGTGCAGTCAGGTCTGTCGATGATGAATAGACTCTATGCTGGTCAATTTGGACATCATCTACTGCAGATAAAATCGAAGTAAAAACGAATGTTCAAGTGTCATATATGAAGGATAAAGGACGTATATTCACCAGATGCAGCATGCCCGATAAGGACCACCTTGCATTCTCCGGTCAGAATATCCCAAATCCTCACCGAGCCATCTGGACCTGCAGTCACACTGGTTCTTCGGAAAGATTCCAGGCAATGAATCTCATGAATAACATCTGTTCCCTTCACGAGGGGGAGAATACAGGACGAGTCCTTGTAAATTAAATTGATTAGCATGCATATGGTTGGCATCGACATCAGTACCCACTCACTTCGATGGGGGCGTCCTCAGCTTTCGCTGCCTCTAGAGTGTCCGCTAGTATATACGTCCGCAACATCCAGGTCTCGACATCGAAAGACGCTTCAGCGACAAGCAGTGGCGCTTCCATCCTGTCACTTTGCTCCACTTCAACAACCGGTTCAGGCAACGAAATGGATATATGAAAAAATCCAACCGTCGCACTCTGCTCTCCCAATGCACCACTACATCTCCCACTCTCAAGATCCCAGACATAGACAGCATGGTTTGTGGTAGCGACCAGCAAGTCCTTGCAGATCCTAGCCATCTTCACCAGCGCCTGGATCTTTGGCAGGCGAAGCACGTGGACTGGCGCAAATCCTGGAAACGAATACACACAAATTGCGTTGCCCAGTGCAATTACTATGTGCTTTTCTGAGCAGGCAAGTATAGGTCCTCGCGCGCCGATGTGGTCATGCGGTAAAGGGAGGGAAATGTGTCGAGGTTTTCGATTTGCCCAGCTTGAAGAGCAGTGTAATGCGGCCGAGTTCGACATGATTGGAAACAAGGCCGTGTCATCTCTGACTGGCAACATTCATCGTAGCGGTAGAGTCCTCTACTCCGGTTACTAGTATGCTGTGCACGCTTGTCAGGAAGCAAGTGCACACAGGAAGTAGGCATGCAAAGTCCAGGTCTAAAGTTGAATTTTTAGTTTTAATCGAATTAGAAAATGACAGATGTGCGGTAACCTTGAACTTACGGCCCAATTTTTACCCAGTAAAGCAGCGCCCAAGTAGAAAATAGAGAGAAATCCTCTTTTTAGCTGCACCAGGACGGAGACTCAGAGAGATGCCACGGGATTGTCAATGTCAACGGTGTCATTGGCCAGCTCAAAGCTCGCAGCTAAGACTGAGATGGCAAGCCACTTCGTCCGAGCCTAGTTGTATCTCACCATCCCAGATGTTGGCTATGTGGAAAAAGGAGGTGGAGACTTTGGAGAGACCAAGGTCTAGGCTCTGGGTCGCTCTGCTCAGATGCGCTCACATCCGAGATGCAAAACCTCGAGAAGGACGAGGCAGGGAAATAAATTCATGAAGCGGAGATCCGTCTGCACCTCAGGAGGAGTAGGACATTGACAAGGAGGAGGGGATGTGGGAGGGAAACTTAAAGAGCACACAGCACATGACGTTATTTATGGCTGTCAACATCGGCGTCGGCCCGGCAGGCTCATATTAGCCGTATTCAAAGCTGAGCTGCGACTGCAGCTCCGATCGCAGCTGGAGAGTTGCAGCTCGTCATGTGCCCTCAACTTCAGTCCCCGCTTTGTGACTCGTTCGTGACATATTCCCGAGGATTTCGCCGGTCAACCATCTCGAGTACTAATTCGGAAATTTTCACCTTTTCTTGCAATATGTCTTCGCCTGTAGGGCTCTGCAGGCTGAATTTTGCTCACAGCCAGGACTGGGATGTCTGCATTTAGGAACTATCTCCAAATTAAGGCTGTTATTCTTTGTCAAATATTTCACCTATGTACGAACATTATGTCACAAAATTTCTGGACAAAATCACACGGAAACTTCTCAAATCACCCCAGAAGACTCTTCCTGTAATTCTACATGAACTGTGGGCCAGTATCCAAGAGTTATAGCGAGATATCTAGCAAATATCTACCCAATATCTACCGTTTGCGGTGTTCTCAACATCCATCAAAGGCGCCGTGACAGACCGGTCCAGACCCATCAGGCGGGATCTGAAAAAAATGATCACATGGTTACCCGAGCTGCAGCTGCGATCCGAGCTGCGAAAGTTGCAGCTCAGCTTTGAATACGGCTATTGGTAGATTCCGGATCAACATCCCGACTCAATCCCGACTCCCTCGAACTCTCTCCCCCTCTCTCGTCGGCGCCTTGAAAGTAACACGAATGACGTTGGGACCGGTATTCCCTTGACAAAATTCTGTACATCGGGGACCTACTTTGGCTTCGGGCTGTGACTTGGTCATTGATCTCGGGAAAAAAAGAGCCCGTCGGACTGTAGAACGGTTCGAAAAAGGCGAGGACAAACACAACGGTACGTACAGGTCAAATTTTTGCCTTGTGATGCATTGATTTTCAGGACCGTCTGACTCTCCTCTATCCCAGACCCATATCCGAGTCAATGCACAAGGTCGATCGATGTCAAACTTGGAAAAACTCGAAACTGAAGCTTGTGGCAAAACGAAGTGTGGTGCTAAGGAGACGTATTTACACCACGCTAAACCGGGCTCGAGGCGGCGCCAGAAAGACCCTTCAAGTGGTCAGCTGTGATCAGCTGCCATCAACTGAAAAATGGTACAGGTGACATGTCATCGAGGATCTTCGTGGGCAACACTTGCGCGAAATTAAAGACTCATGTTCACAGTCTCAGGCGCGATCTGATTTGATACCGATAGTTGAAAGTTCTACCACCTCCCAGCGCGCAACTCCCAGGCCAGTCGCCTCTTCATTATCTCCAGTGGTATCTTGTCCAAATCCAACTTCTACATCATGTCGCTAGCACAGAACCTTAGCAAAAGCATCATCCGCCGCATCTTCGCCAACGTATACATCACCCCCGGCCGCCACCTGACGTACGTCCAGTTCGCGAATGCAGTGGAGGAAGCATTCCCCATCGCGACTTTGTACTGCAGCGCCCAAGTATGTCGCTCATGGAGAAGCGCGCTGTTGGACTCTCCAGAGCTATGGGCGCGATGCATGGATCTCATCATGCTCCTTATCGTCCCAGGTTTCTGGAAGACGATCATGCCCTGCATCGAAACATCCTCGTGTAAGCTCCACGTTCAAGCCATTCTCCCCCCACACTCCGAGGTGGTAGATTATGTGAAGGAATTCCTGAACACCTATTGGGAGAGAATCCAGGTGCTCAGCCTTACATATAGTGAGGTGGGGTTAACAGATGAAATTCCGCCTGACATGCCATCGTCGAAAAATATTGATTGGATGGAGGCGGAGATCTGGGATATCTTCAAGCGACCGAAAAACATTGATTGGATGGAGGCGGAGATCTGGGATATCTTCAAGAGACCCGCACCCAGCCTTAATTTCTTCTCCATCGAGACCATGCGCCTCTCAAAAGTCGAGTTTACCAAGGTGTTTCCTATATTCTCGAATAATGCGCCACTGCTGCAATACTTTGGAGGGATCATCTTCAGAATAGACCCTCGCGCGAATTGGCTATCTCACATCCGTTCACTCCTGTTCAATTGTTCTTTTTCTGCCAGCCAGCTACTCGATGTACTGAGCACCATGCCCCTTCTTGAGGCTCTTGGGATATACGACAACGGCATGGACAACACAAAAATGAACTTCCCTTTTGTCGGCTCTGTCTCTATGCCCAGAGTGGTGTTGCCGAAGCTGTCCTACATCAGCATTCATCTCCAAAGCCCGTCCAGTTCCTACACGAAATATCTCAAAGTTCTCGATCACTTAACGCCCAGCCAGAACGGCTGTTCTCTCACTTTCAGGAGCATTCACAAACTCAACATCAGCTCAACCGACCTCGCTCTCGCACGGCGCGTAAAGCAGGCCTACTTTCAGAGATCTCTGCAGATACAGGAACCCACTGCCGTGATGTTACTTCTGTCGCACACCTCAATCAAAATCGTCTGCCCCGAGGGCCGCGCCGTGGCTGTGCAGAGGGCGTCGGGACTCGTTCCTGGGCTTCCCATAACCGAGGTCATTGTGAATGGCGGCAAGGTTACACGCACAAGTCAACGCCCTGCTGGAGAGAAGAACGATGAGGACGAGCAGCTAGTGCCAGAGCAGGGGATGATATTCCGCTTCGAGATGGATTCGACGGAGAGGATACCTTCTGCGGCTGAGTTCCTTAACGGACTGCCTGACCTGCGGATATTCAAGCAAGTGAAAGACCTCGTTGTTCTCGTCTATCCCGCTCCCGATGCCCTTCTCGCTTTGGACGTCGCAGCGACAATGATTATGTCGACTGCTGATGCATTAGAGACCCTCGACACAACCACCGACGTCCTGGGCCACATTCTTTCCATGCCCAGGTCCAACCTTTCCTTTCCTCTCTTTCCTTGTTTGAAGAAGCTCTGCGTATCTCGAAGCTCGAAAGCCGCTCTCGACGTGACCGTCTTACGTGCCTTCTTCGAGCACATGAAGCCAAAACTGTCACCAGAATCAGGCGGGCGCAATTTTCACCTCGACCTGAACATGTCGGCAAACATGCTTAAAGGGTGCGACCTTCGATTCCTGGACCAATTCCAGGGCTTGAAAATAACATGGGATCAATGGGATGCGGACTACGGAGGATATTGGAGGGAAGCGTGCTTTTATCCAGGGAGTTACCAGAACTTTTCGAGAGATCTCGATTTTACCGTTTTTCAGGACGAAAGGGCGCACCAATCGAAATCCGGGACAACGACCAAGTTTATGAGAAGCCTGGAGGTTTGAAAATGTACACCATGTAGCTATGAACGAGCAGCCTTTCTTGAATTTCCACGACGGACAAGAATCATCTGCCGTTCGGTAAATACATTGTAATTCCCTGATTTCTGCTGTGTATAGGCCTTGCGGTATTCTTTGATCTCATAGCGATGCAGGAGTACGTGCGTTTGTCAATGACGATGATGGTGATTGTTGTACAAATTGTGGTTTCTACTAGCGACTTGCAGTGAAATAAGTTAGATGCAATAATTTACCTCCTCATATTAATACTCCTCATCCCTGAAATCCAGCACCACTGCAGCACCACCCGCACTACTCCCGCCCACACTGGGGTCTAAACTCATCCGCAGGCTCTGACTCCTCGTCAAGAACGTCCGTGCTGTGTATGTGCTACTCAGACCGGAGTCCCTTCCACCAGGCATACCCATTCCCATGCCCACACTAGGACCGCCAATTATAACACCAGTACGACTCGCCAGACTCACTAACGACCCAGAGTCTCGTACGGCGAACGTGATACGTCCAGGACCTCTCCGTCTCCTCCGCCCGCTCGGTCTTGGTTTGGGTCTGCTTGTCCTCATGCCCTCACCATCCTGCCTCGTCCCATCACCGTTCTCGACATCCGCACCACCTTCAGGCTCGTAACCCTCGTATTCTTCGCCTTCATCTTCCCAGTCATCGTCGTATCCTCCCTCAACGTCCCATTCTTCCTCGCCTTCAAATCCAGCATACTCCTCGCCGTTATAAGAGGCAAGTAATCGTGGCCGTTGGGCGGGCAGACCGAAGTGAAGGTATTCAACCATAGACAGGTAAATTCTCGTCACCTATGGGAAGTACCGTGGTGAGTGGTCAGGTCGCAATTTTCAGGAGATTGGCAGGGACGTACCAATATGGGGATGAGCGCCATTGTCCATGGTATTGCGGCTGCTTGTAAAGGGCCTGACTGGGTCGTGACAAGGACTGCGTTGGCAATTTTGACACATATAGCACTAGAACAAAAAATTAGATCCCTTGCACAGAATACAAGGCAAACAAGAAAACCATCACTCACATCCCGAAATAGAGCCACCCATGGCCCATAAACACCATCATGGTAGGCACAAGCCTCCTCACTTGCTGTAACGCCTTCCATGAAAATATGGTCCTCAATTGGGCACAGAGGATACACAGGGGCATTTGATTTCGACTTTTGGATACCGATGGAGGTAGTTGTTGAGTCGGCTTTGGTTTGGTTAGCTTCGACTTGGATTGCGTGGGTGAGGGCGTTGATGACGTGGCTGTCGATGAGAGGTTAGAACTCGAGTTGGTTGTTGAAGGAATGTGTTGGTTCAAGGTGAAGGGGGGTGTCGGGATCGGTAGAGCCGTATCGAATGCCTCTCTTTCTTTCCCTTTGAAGTTGTTCTTCTTCAACTTCTTCCCACCAATCCACCTCCCCTTCTTTCCTCGTGCCCCGTCAACCTCAGCCATCGTGCCCGTGCTCATTTCCGAATGCCCGTTGGAGCTCAAATCCACGACATTGTCGTCCAACTCCAATGCAGCCACGTTGAGATTCAAGGGCGGATTCGAGGCCAAATTCGAGGTGACTGCGCTACTTTGATGAGAGTCTTCCGAAGAGGCCATTGATGATGAAGGTGAAGAGGACGATTCGTCGAGTCCCAAACCGCGCATGAGGTGCGCTAAAGTATTGAGCATGAGGATCAGATAGGTCGCTTGCGCCAATATCGACGGAATCCTGCAGATAAATGTCGGGCGCAAGATATCATCAGCAATCGTCCCACATCTCGAACGAGGAAAGAAGCATAAGGATGGAATCTCACCATGCTACCAGAGTAAATTCGGCAACAGACCGGCGTAGAGAGGTTGGACAACCTGGTACTAATGGTGATAGACTAGATGACGAAGGAGAGGCTGAGGTTACTGAGAGGATGCCAACTACTAGGCTAGTCTGTTCATTTTTTCGGCGATGAGTTCTGCTTGACACAACTTTCAATGAAGGCGAGAGGACTTACAGCCAGTTGGACTGTTAGAGGAATAAAACGAATCAGACGATGTCCTGACGAAAAGGTTGGACAAACTCACTCATGAACAGGAAGCTAGTGAATAGCAAAGCTATCAAGGAGGAAACATCGTGTCAGTTCTACTGCTCTTTCTTTTCCAAGAAGCCAAGGACGAAACGAAACACGGAGTAGGTAAGAATCGGCCACATGTGGCTGAAGGAGGCGAATTGAAATGAAACAGAAATGGAGTGACTCACTGCGGATATTCCATCCGTACACGGAGTTGACGCGTATTAGAAGCATGACATCGGGTAGTAGAGAGATTATCGTCATATTCCTAGCAGAAAAGAAGGACGTAAGCATTTCAGGCCTACCAAACTCTAGAGGGACACTTACACAACAACGATGTAATACCATGCCCGACAGCTGCGCATAACAAAGAATCAAGGCACATAGTAGTCAGTAACGGCTAATTTGGCTTAAGATTCGAGGCTGTGCGCAGGGCTCAGCTTCTTTACTCACAACTGTAATCATACCCGGCAGTCGTGCGATTAGTATCGGCTGATAATCGGATGAGAAAGAGACCCAACTCACGTTCAGCGATAAGCTGGTGCTTGTGTTTACTGATCGTGCGTCATATCGAAATCAGGGTGGGCGTCGAAGGAGTTGGTGAAGAAACTCACCGCCCACATACCAACTGTAAGAGACGGTGGATGGATGAGTCATCGGTTACAGACAATGGATTGATGACTAGAAGACTTACGCTAGGCTGAGCAAGGAGAAATACCGCACGACCATGTATATTCGCCTCGAATGGCGCCCTTTGGGTTCGTGCCTGCCGAAATTGTCATCTGTTAACTGGAGTAGGGTTGATAGAGCCAGACGAACCATCTCTTCCAGACGAGCATGATCTGCACATACGAGATCAGAACTCAGTTGATCATGAGAATCCCCATGCGCGTGTGCAAACTCACCTCTCTATTGAAGTTGAGCACCATATCGTACGCTAACCAAGTCAGCGCCGCAACTACCCAGCCACAGTCAGCTCGAACTTTCTAGACTGACAATGAACACACAATCCCGAACTCACCGGAGAAAATGTTTAGCAGGAAGGTGTCATGAGCAAGCTGGGCGGTAGGCTCTAGGGGATCTTCTAGCTGCAGCAACAGTTCTGGAGGAAGAGGGATGGGAAGGATGTCGCGCCGCCGTGATATGAACATATATCCTGCAGGTCCTTGTACTTTGGAGAAGAGAAACTGGGTCAAGCCAAGAGCACATGCAGCCCGAGTATAACCGGAACTTCAAAAGGGTGACGAAAGGAGGAATCCGACAAAGGCGAAAAACGAGCGGAGATCCAGCTCTGGCGCGAGAGAAGGGAGTGGGCGCGCTGGAGGGAGAGAGGGCGCAAGACCCGGGCGGGGGTGGTGGTGGTGGTTAAAGGGCAAGAAGGGGAGGAGTTCGGGTTCCAACGCTTGGAGCAGGTATAGTATGGACTTTGACATATAATTGACTTGACTGATATGTCTACCAGCCTTGACGAGCGGGATCAACGTCCATCATTGTGGACCACGTTTTCGTATGTTCCACCTGTTCCCATATGCAAATTCAGGCTACGGCCGTGATGAGCCGTGGAGCCCAAGAGAAATGGATATGGCTGACAGTGACATGCAGCGGGAAGTTACCGTGCGCCGTTCGAGCAGAAACTGACAGCGGTTTGCAGATTGGGCAAAGGTTTTGGGCAGTTTGATCATGGGAGGAGTTGTTCATCAAGCACAATTAGCCGGACAGATTTATCCGAGCCCTCCGACGCTCTCCTTTGATTAATTTGATCGCTGTGATTGGGATCCCTACCACCACACTGCGGAACACTGCTTTATTTCTCCTGATTTTCTTACGAATTTGCCGACTGCGTTTCGACTTCGTTTTCAATTTTGCGATTTTAACTGCGAGGAATCCAACGTTATCTCAACTCAAATTTCTTCTCATGCTATATCGACGTTAGTTCTAAACATATCCCCTGTCAGGCAACCAGAGGCTTATTTTGAGCAACCGGTCTTTCCTTGACATCACAGGGACCAAGGAACGTCTCTTCCCTTCCGCAGCCGTGCGTGGACCTGCTCGACGACGAAGCATGTTCGCATGCTAGAGCTTGCTTCCCTTCACCTCTTCGTCTTCCATGGCACTCGCAGCCTTCATATTGCTCTGCTGAATTGCATATCTACTCAGCCCCGTCATGTCGACACTACGCGCAAAGCAGATAACGAAACCGATCGACCCCATCCGGAGCGAGGGCCACCCGCTTGGAGATGTCAAGCAAGAGGCGGTCATAAAGGGCCTGTCCAAGCTCGTCGCAACCTCGGCAGACGAACCCGATGTCGGACATCACATTCTTGCGCCTGTCCACACCCTCAACAAGTCTCATTTTGACTGGATACGCAAGCTTATACCAGGTATTGAACGTGTCGCCGTCGAGTATCATGTCGGCAACTTTGTGGCAATTCGAGGAACGGATGAGAAGGTCTTTGAGAGCATGCCTTTGTATGCCAGGTGTGTCACTCTTGATATGTGTTCAGAATCGCGTCCTGAGGGAGGTCAGACTCGGGATGCACCTGTTATTCTACGGCAAGGAGCAGAGGAAGCTGCTCAGCAGCAAGAGAATATACGAAATATTAGAGGAACAATCGATCAAGGTATCCAGCCTCCCTGCTCTTATGCGCCCCAGAACTAATACTTTTTCAACGTTAGCAAGGAAAAATCTTTGACAGCCCCAAATCTGCCAAATCGATTCCTTCGTTCATTTCCACGTATAACATTCCGACGGATGAACTTTTGGAACCAGATATATCCAAGTATAGAACCTTCAACGAATTCTTCTATAGGTACGGCTGCCAGATACACGTCACGGTACTTTTTTCGTGTAGAGAGAATGTCGTTGTTCACCGATAACCCCTCAGGAAACTGAAGCCAGGGGCTCGCCCAGTTCAAGACGAAGCAGATCATCGCGTGATTGTTTCTGCTGCAGACTGCAGGCTGACTGTATATCCTTCCATAGATCTTGCGAAGCAAATTTGGTACAGTCGACTTCTGTATCTCTCCTGTCCTGCCCACGAAACTAAGACTTCCTCATGACAGGGTGAAGGGCAAGAACTTCAGTGTCCCTAACCTTCTCAACCTCCCGCCGACATCCCCTAAACTACAGTCGTTGTTAAATTCCCATGTCGCCATATTTCGACTGGCGCCTGCAGACTACCACCGGTTCCATTCCCCCATCGACTGTGAAGTGGGAGACATAGAGCATGTTCCTGGGAGGTACTACACCGGTACGTAACTTTAACTGACGCCTTTGTTTGAATGATGTCCCTTGGTCTCTCTCGTTGACGCCGCGAATACTTATGAACTCTATACAACAGTCAACCCACAGGCTGTCAACGAACCGAACTTCGACGTTCTAACAGCCAACGTGCGCTCCATCCTGTACCTCAAACATATACCCTCAGGAAAAATGGTGGCGTTCGTTGCTATTGGCGCCCTTTTGGTCGGAAGCATCATTTGGACAGGAGGGAAAGAAAAGGGTGCAAAGCTGAAGAGGGGAGACGAGCTAGGGTAAGATACTCAATAATTCGATTCTTGCAACACTTTTTGACTATAATAATCTATCACCTCGCTAGACATTTCGCATACGGGGGTAGTACGATTGCCGTTGTCTTTCCAAAGGAAGTCATGGAGTAAGTTTACAGTCGGTGCAAAATTTGAAAACCTGACCTGACCTACTACTTTCCTCTACTTGTCAGATTTGACGAAGATCTCGTCGTGAATTCTGAGAAGCCTATCGAAACTCTTGTCAGGGTGCGCCCAGTTTAATGCGTGTCCTCCTCTGAACGTGCCACTAAAGACCAGCTATCTTTTCCTATCTCTTCGCAGGTCGGCGAGTCTATAGGTAAATTCCGTGGTCCTTCCCCATCAGGAGATCCGTCGTCGAAAATTGGTGACAAGGACGTTTCGTCGAATGCCCCTATTTCTGGAGGGCAGTGGAGCCTGAAGGACTGGTGGCGTAGGCTTTTTGGGGAATCTTTCTGAACACCGTTAGGGTAGCTAAGAACTTCTCTCAGCGGCTTTTATGCTGTCCTCGCCAAGTCTTCCTAGTTATATGCCTGCATGGAGTACTGTAGGTACTACAACCCAGGAAATGATAAATTCTTGCATCAAGACTTCTGTCTATGTGCCTCTTTCCACGCTTTTTTTCAGTTTGTCTTGAATTGTAGAGTAAAATATGCAATTCATATACATGAACAATTATCTCAGTACTATCCTGTCTCATAAACTAAAGAACATGAGACTTAGTAAGAATAAATTGCTCACAACTATCCTCCGAGTCTAAGGAGTTGAAATCAAGAAAAGGCGAAATTCCCGGGCCCACACTTGTGGCCTGCTGAGCCAAGTACCG
>NHYE01001247.1:0-106780 GCA_002938385.1 Gymnopilus dilepis | reverse complement strand
AAAGTAAGTGGTACCCACCGCATCATCCCCGACCAAACCCCTCCCCTCCCTCCCCACTGCATCCGGGTCCATCTCCTTAACCACCCCCTCCTTTCCTTGTCCTTGCCCCGTCCTTAGCCCCTGCAGAATAGTCGCCTTCGTCACCCTCCAATATCCCGTCGTCGCCTCGACCTGCGTCGGGTTTGGCGCAGTCTCCTGGAGCCACTCTCTGATCACCAGGAGTTCGGTGAGGAGGGCAGAGGAGCGGACTATGGCTTGAGCGAGGGCTGAGGGTGGTGTGTATGGGTTTTGCAGGAGGAGCGAGAGGGGTGTAGGTGGAGGGTGTGGAGGTGAGGTTAGGCGGGCCCTGCAATTTGATTTATAGTTTGTCAGCGGTGAACGACTACAGAGAACAAGAGCAAACGAAGACGTACGGCATGACAGCTTGGAGAAGTCCCCAGGTATTTTGTTCAAGTTGGAGGACTTCAATTTCGTCTCTTAAATTCCTGCTATCCGCTCGGTCCTCCAGATCTTCAATCCTATCAAAGCACGAATTAAATCAGCACACCACTCCCTCGAGAATAAATAATAAAATAGTTGAGCCACAATCTGAGCAAATGCAATGAAATAGCAGAGTCATAGAGCAGAAAAGGGCAAGCCATGCACTGAACCAAAAAATCAGGAAAGAGAGAAACGGAAAGGCGACTCACAGATCCTGACAAACGCCTCTCAATCTAGGCGCATACCCCACTTCAGGGTCCAGCACAGCAGCTAGATCTTCCTTGACGCTCTGTGTGCTCTCGAGCACCTCCGCGTACGAGCGGTAAATGTGGGCGTAGTCCGATGCCATTTTCGACTATACTTTTTTGTTTTCTTAGTACTGAACGGCTGTCGCCTTGAGCGAGTCACTACGACCACAAAGTTAATGGAGAGTTCCCTTGGTCGTACAGAGTCGTAAAGAACGGTATGTCCAGATTGGCGGGAAGGTACGTCGACGACGAGGACAATAGACTGGTCAGAATCTGAACAGAGAGGTTCACGTGACTAAGCGCTTGACGCGTCTCACGTGAAGCCGGCCCGGTCGCTAGACTGAGTCTGACGTCACGCGTCGAGGGTAGGTCGTGTTCAAAATCGTGCCTCGAACTATAGTATCTTTGGAAGATAAATTCAAAAAATTAACCCTAGCGATCCGCTCTTTCTAACGAGTATTTAAATAACTTAAGCTTGAGCTCCAAATATTCTTCCAAAAGCGAAGCGGGACGCTTTACCTGCCTGTTGTGATATATAATCACGTGATTCTCATTGTTTAGTAGCAACTCCGACCAAATTGAGGATCATTGTCAACTCATGTCTGAACGCATTTACTTTCCCTTGAACATTCCGCTCTTTCGCTATGTCTATCTCGCTCAACTGCTTAATTCTGGGCGATGCCCCTAGAAGGGCTTTTGAAGTTACGATCTCGAAGACCAAAAAAGTCGCCGCCCTCCAGAAATCCATTAAAGAAGAGAAAATCACTCAATTAAGAGACGTTGATCACTCAGACCTCGAACTCTGGCTGGCCTATCTTCCAATCGCCCAAGCGAATCTCGAAAATATCAATGCCACTCTCGACGATGATCGGAAACTGATGCTGCCAACCACGAAGCTCAGCACAATTTTCAAAGATGGCGATCCCGATGATGATTCGATTCATGTCATAGTAAAGGTGCCAGGTACGTTGCGAGGACCTTCCTGCTGGCCAGGCCTAATTCTTCTGAAGATACTCCACTCATGGTAGCTCCTGGTCCTTCTGACCTCTTGAAGCTCCATTGCCTCGTGTTAGGCGACGGCGTTGATCGAATCTTCACGGTCACAATTCCAAAGACTCAGGACGTGTCCCTCCTCAAGGAAAAGATTTGGGAGAAGAAGCGTTCTAAATTCAGAGATATAGATGCCTTATATCTCGATCTCTGGAAGGTCTCTCTTCCCAACAATAATCTACTAGAGACAGAACTTGAGCAGATGAAGGCTGGCCTTTCGGACGATCAGAATTTATCGTCTACTGTGATCTTGAGCACGATTTTCCAGGACACTTCTCCTGATCACCTCCATATCATAGTCAAGTCCCCGTGTACGTTGCGAGTTTCGCGTCTTTCGAACCACATCTGACCCTCCTGCGCACTGCAGACCTTGAGCTCAATTACTCCATCCTGGACGATGGCACTGGACGCTGGGACGTAGTCACAATGTTGAAGACCGATACTGTTAGCAAACTGAGAGAAGTCATCAAGGAGAAAGGGGGAATTCGCTTACAGAATGTAGCCGCTTCAAGTGTTGAGCTCTGGAGCGTCTCCTTTCCAATTGAGGATCTAACTTCGAAGACTCCCGATCTCAGTGGACCAAGTTTGCTACCGCTTAGAAAACTGTCAGAGGTATTTCCCTCGCAGCTTGACCCCATGCATATTCACGTCGTTGCGCGTGGTCTAATCGAAAGGTCAGTGTTGCACCCCCACTGGTATCACTCTACTTCGTACAACTCCATTCAGGCAACTCTCGTAGGACAAAGGCACCGCCGTCTGCGTTCGGAAACCCAGTCCCCTCTACCAACCAATTGCTCGAGAATCGGAAGGCTTTCTGCGAGAAACGGCCCACATCTGCTCCATCGAGTTCAGGAATGCCCCAGCCATTCCACAGGAAGCAGAACAATCCTGACACAGCTATTCCCTGTAATCGGCCAGCTAATTGTTCCACGGCATTGCCTCTGAGCCTGTTGCACCCCATTTTCGGGAACTTCGCTGATGATGCTGAGAACTACGAACCGCAACCTGATGATGCCCAATTTGTGATGGATTTTGTAACGGCCATGGTTGAAATCTACGACAAGGAGAACGGCCGACAAGACGCGATCTTGGAACTATTCGAAAAATATCATGTACCGCTCAAGGCAACAGGTATCGGAAGGTACCAGACTGATGGTGATGCGTTCGTGGGTCTTTTCCGATATCTGCTACTCGAAATCAAGAATGAAGTTGGGTCTACTGGTGCCGAACCTTTCTTTCAATCGAGTCTTGATTTCCTTGAAGAAACAAGGCATCTTGCCGCTCAGCATTTGAACTCCACTTTACCTTGCCTCATAGTACTCATTTTTGGTGCGTCGTCTTTTCTCTGCTCGGTCCCATTCAATCTTACGACATCCAGGCCCTTATATTGCATTTGCTGGCGCTGCATGGACCGATCGTCCAACTGTACAAATGCTGTCACCTGCCATCCCGTGCCACTATCATGCCATGGATATGAAGGCGGAGACCATGCTTCTTCGCCATCTCGGAGCTTTCAGAAATGCATTCAAATCCTTGGAAGCCTATTATCGGGCTTATAAGGAAGATCTCAATCCACCTCCGCTGAATCCGACGATTCCATACCCAGATTCTTTCAAAACTGACAACAATACGAGGAAATTTTTCGCATACGATAATCGCATGGAGGACCGCGACATCTTCTTCGGTAGAATCACCGGTAAAGATACTCCGATTTGCATCAAATTCGTCACTCGTTACTCTGCAGAGGGTCACAAATTCCTTGCTGCGCACGGTCTTGCACCCCACTTATACGCAGCTGAGCGTCTTCCAGGAGGGTTGTATATGGTTGTGATGGAGGACGTCAGTCGAAATTTCATCAGCTTGTTTGAATACAAGTTGTCTCATGGCCGCAAGCTATCAAACACTGCTTGTGACGACTTTTCAGAGAAAGTCGGCGAATGCTTGAAGCAATTCCATCAGGCTGGCTTTGTGCACGGCGATATTCGTGATACGAACATCATGGTGACAAAACCGCTCGAAAAAGATAATGCTGTCGAGCAGAGCTTCAAGGACGCAACCTTCCTACTCGTAGATTTTGACTACTGCGGCAGGGAAGAGGAAGGGGTCCGGTATCCGTTGACCTTGAATAAGTCCTCTGTTGATCGGCCACAGGAGGCTTTTGGGGGTGGTCAAATCAAAGCAGCTCATGACTTGTTGATGTTGGACCTCATATGGCTTCCTCCTCGATTAGCTTGAATCATGCAGAACAATGTTCGTAGTACCTGCAGAATTCCATTTATTTTCGGGTAGTGAATTTTGATCCCTGTGAACACCCATGATGTTTGGTGTCCACGACCTGCCAACTAGCTGACTGTAAGTACTCTACTTCTGTCGCGTGACATCAGACTTAAAGGCTCTGGGCTTCTGGACGCGTGACGTCATACTCGCCCCAGGTGTGCCAACCTCGAGCACCTTAGGCTTGAATGAAGATACTTCGCGTGTTTGCATCCTAGGGCCGGGTGGGATGGCCAATAACGACGACCACTTTACATATACTACTCTGGTTGCTGTTGTATTTACTCGGATTTCTGACAGTGACAAGTGCTTGCCCAGGCCACGACGCGTCGCGTGACCAGTTGTTGGGAGTGCATGTTCATTTTCACGACGCGTCTGAGTCTTTGACGTGTAATTCCAACTCTACTACGAACTAAACTCCAGGGTACAAATCCACTTATACAACAGATCGGGTATCATGACGCCGCTACAAAAATCCGATATAATTAGTCCCAAATGTGATCCAACATGGCCATGTCATGTCCTGCTTCAATTAATGCGCCGCCAGTTGCGCCAGGGGGCCGCCAAATATCATGGGTATTTAAAGTGAAGGGGTATCGGACCTCGTCGTCCATTCTGCCACTGGAATCAAAATCCACTATCTGGAAGGATCCATCTTTAAATCCACCCCGCTTCAGGGTCCTCACCATGACGTTCGTGTCGCGAAGATCGCCATGCACAAAGCCAGCTTGATGAAATTCTACCAAGCGTGCCCTGACCTTGTCTGAAAGTAGGTCGCGTGCCTCCTGGTGTTCTTCGGCCGATTGGTATGCCGCGTTGGATTTGAGGAAGGTGAACAAGCTTTCGTAGTTCTCGCTGATATCATCCATCACGACCATAGACATCCCCCCCGGAAGGCGCTCGACGGTATGGAGTGTCGGCGCGCACTCTCTTTTGGCAAGAAACTCGTGGCCCTCCTTGCAATAATGGCGAACGAATTTAACGCAAATGGGAGTCTCAGTATCGCCTTTGAGATGGCCAAAGAATAAGTTACGGCCCGGCATTTGGGAAGAGTACGTGAAATGCATGTCCGAACCATCCTCCAGTTTGAAAGAAGTTGGGTATGGATGAATTGGATTACGCGTGATCGACAATTTATTTGCTTCATATTCTCGGTAGTACTCGTCCAGGGCGGTGATTGCACGTCGCAGAGCAGCAATGTGGCGCACAAGCATGTCTTCCATTTTGGCATCAGTAACATGGTAGTGGCATGGAATAGCAGGCGAGAGCATCTGTACGGTCGGTCGGTCAGTCCACGTTGCGCCAGCGAACGCCACGTAAGGGCCTGAGATGAATGGCGTGAGATGGGATAAGGCCGGTACAAAGCAATGAACACGAACCAAAAACGAGTATAAAGATGCACGGCAGATTGGAATTGACGCATTCTGTGGCAAGTTTCCGTGTAGCCTCAAGGAAGTAGAGGATGGCTTGGAAGTAAGGCTCAGCAGAGCCAGATATGACTTCGTTCTTCATTTCGGCGATCAGAAATCGGAATCGACCAGAAGCCAGGTCGCCATCGGTTGTGTATTGACCAATTTTACTACTCATGGAAGATGGATTCAGGCTTATATTGTCTTTTGAAAAGACATTCTGGAGAGCAACCCGTCGACCGTGCTCTGTATCATAGATATCTGTCATGGCTTCCTTGAACGCAAGAGCTAAGTCAATCTCAGCTTTCGTTGGCACACAGTGGTCGGCATCATCTTCAAACTTCCCGAAGATGGGGTGAAGAAGACTGAGTGGCAAAGCCTCGCTGCTAGCGGTGGGTCGATTACAGGGAATCTGCTGAGCGGGATCTTTTTGGGCGGCCAAGAACGTTCTCGGCTTCCCGCCATTTGAAGGAGCATCAGGCGACCGTGTATCGCAGAACTTCTGACGATCCCCGCCCAGCTTGTCGACGGAGATGATTGGCCGCTTGAACGCAGACGGCGGCGGCCCAGAGTGGCGGGAGGGTCCACCTTCGAAAAGTACTAATAAGTAAAATGGAATCTCGACTAATAAAATACTCACCTTGTCCCGGAAGACGCACGAATATATGAATGAGATCTTCGTCAGGCTCCGTGGAAAACAAATTCGCCAGTTTCCGTTCGGGTCTCAACTTTGGTCCCAGGGCCTTGGGGTCCGTTGATTGTAAATCGGCGATGGGAAAGGATACCCGCCAGAGGTTGAGGTCCGGAGAGTTGATATGGCTAAGACGAGGACCCCATCTCTCTTTGATACGTTCCTTGAGGAGGTCTACAGTTTTGTCCTTTGGAATTTCGATCATGAAGATTTGGTCATCGCTGTCGCCCGAAATGAAGCAAGTGAGAGTAAGGAGCTGAGAGGGACCAGAAGCTACGACGGGGGGTGCTGTTCTGAGAGGATCAAACCAGGTTCCGACGGAGGGACCGTCATCACGTACCTGGAGCCTTTACTATAACATGAAGGGTCTTTTTCGGGACATCTGGGAAAAAGGAGCCCAACGCCTCGGAGGGAGGCCACAGTTTCTGTTTGTCAGAGAGGCTGGCGTCGATGTTTTCGAGGTCTTCCCGAAGGGTGAGCAGAGGAATAGAAACCTTCCAGAGCTTGAGATCCGCCGCGTCTGCGTGGCTGAGGCGTGTAGGCTTCTTCGCTTTGATGAGTTCTTTGAGGGTCTCAACGTCGTCGGTTTTCGTGGTCTTGATAGCAAACATTAGATCGGGGTCGTCGCCCAAAATCAAGCAATTCAGCGAGATAGACATAGTGGAGGAGCGAGATGTTCCAGGGCATGAGTTGACGACAAGTTATAATTCTTGATTTCAGTCGGAGTTGACACTCAACAATAGGATCACGTGATAATAGTATAATGAACCGCGACGCGTTGGCGACGCGTTCGATTGAACTCAACTTCGGAATCGGAGAACAAGTTGCGAAACTAATAATCTTTGAACTAGGCTCGACACAACTCATGTTATTGAACACCATCATGCTTGAAGCGCAATCTATCCCTCCTGAAGCTTGACGCGTTCATTCCAACCCACCGGCCCGGCCGACGCGTCTTGCCTTTCGAAAGGGGGTCCGAGCACAGGATACTTGTGGTCTATCTAATCCGCAACCTCGCTACCTTGAACTTGACTGCAGAATACCTTTCTTTCTCTCCAAAAACTGTGAAAACTAGGGGAAGAACGGACCTTGCCTTGTGGTGAGGCCCGCGGCCTGAAGCGAAAGCCTTTTGTTATTGGAGAGCTGGCGAGTATTATAAACTGTACTTTCTTGAACACTTTCTCAATTGACAGTTTGATATGGTAGCACAACGAGCAATAGTGAAAAACTTTACATGGTTACAGTACTCTTCCTGCTTGCAGCATAGTACTCTCCGACATCGCAGAGTAAGGAATCAGTCGTAGAAAACGAGCGTGCGGATCTCAATCGATTCACGAGGAGGCGCTCCAGCGGGCGTATTAGGATCCTTGAAACCAGTATGCGGTGTGAACACGGCCACACTCCCGTCGTCGACTGAGTCGGCACTGTAATATAATGGTCAGAATATTTCTTTTCCAATCTCACGAAATTCAACTCGCCATTTGATCAGAACAAACTCCTCGGGCGTCAATCCGGAAACGTACTTCCACTTGTGGTTGGGGTTATACCTCACGCCAAGGGTTTCTCCTTCCCTGTCCGGATAAATAAGGCTGACGGGGAAGACATCCTTGGGATCGACACTGCGGTGGTCGCATAGCGCAAGAGGCCAGTCGTCCGCCGGGTGGCTGATGGGTCGCCAGAGGTTCAAGATCTGGAAGCGCTTCTTCAAGAGCTCGGGAACATCCTCAGGCGGAAGGTGGCGATGGACACGCGCAACGGCTGCTTTGCCGCTCTGGTCGACATGTACGCCGGAGACGGGTTGGCGGGCGTTGGGCTCATCGATGACTTTACCCTCGCGGCGGCGACGGACAGCTGAGAACGAAGAACAAGTCAAATTCAAAAATTGATCAGCCAACAGAACATAGGCACTCACTATGATCGAAAATGACCACCCTCGTTGCGCCAGTAAATTTCTTAATAACCTCAATAACCTCGGGGTAATAATCCCTCACAATCTCCTCGTCATTCTCAAACTTCGTCACCTTGCTTGGATGCCGGAAGAACTGGAACCCAGTGGTGTCGAGCGAAGCAGCGTCTTCCTTGCCTCGTAAATTCTCTACGAGGACCTCGTGCGGCTCCTGGGTAAAGTTCTTCCTTCTCTCGCCGGTGATGGGATCGGCGTTGGTGTGCTGGTAGGGCCTAACCCCGTTGGCAGGAGGTACGGTGTAGTAGAGCGTGGTCTTTGCGAAGGCGTGGACAGGTCCGTCAGAGGGCATTGTGGTGGAGGCTATAATTCGGTAGTATGAAGAGTGACTATGCGACTAGAACTGATTTTGGTAATGTAGAGAAAACTGCATATTATATAGCTTCTGAAAGCAGGCGAAGTGACATTATTTCCCTTCGGTCTTGCGTGCTTGGATATTCTAAGCAAGATGACTTTCTGAGAATCTTACTAATTGGATTGCAGGATGTATAATCGAAAGGACGGCTGTCTGCTCAACAACTTCAATCTAGACCCGAGAGTAGCAATTGCGAGTGCAGAAGTCTGAACTATATGAGGGCAAAGCACTTCTCGCCGAGGCAAGCCATGACATGAGTCATCTAATTTTTCTGACAAAGTCGTTGCAATGGGTTCTTGACTAACGATTTGTCCACACTCACAAATGCGTTGCAATTTCGAACCCAAATTCCACGACACTTATATAATAATACATCCAGGCAGCAAGGTAGACACAGCAATACAAATACGATACAAAATAGCAGTGATTTTGCACCATAATACAAGTTCGACGATGGTCGCGGGTAAGAACATCAGTCATAGAATACGAGGGTACGTATCTCAATCGATTCACGAGGAGGTGATCCCGCGGGCGTATTCGGATCTTCGAAAGCCGTATGTGGGGTGAAGACAGCCACACTTCCATCGTCAATCGAGTCGGCGCTGTGAATTCAATGAGCCTGCATTCCGATCAAAATCAGGTGAAGGCGCTTACCACTTGATCAAAACGAATTCCTCCGGCGTCAATCCAGAGATGTACTTCCACTTATGGTTCGGATTATACCTCACGCCGAGCGTCTCGCCTTCCCGGTCCGGGTAGAGGAAGCGCACAGGAACGATGTCCTTCGGGTCAACGCTTCGGTGATCGCACAGGGCCAAAGGCCAGTCGTCGGCCGGGTGGCTGATGGGGCGCCAGAGGTTGATGATTTGGAAGCGCTTCTTCAGCAGCTGAGGGACATCCTCAGGTGGAAGGTGGCGGTGGACACGGGCGACGGCTGCTTTGCCGCTCTGGTCGACGTGGACGCCGGAGACTGGCTGACGGGCGTTGGGTTCTTCGAGGACTTTACCGGGGCGCCGACGACGGACAGCTGAGGAGTTCGATGAGAACCCGATTCGCACAATCAGGTCGCGCCAATGTACTTACTGTGATCAAAAACTTCAACGCGCGTGGCACCGGTATACTTCTTGATCAGCTCGACGACTTCGGGGTAATAATTCTTTACAATTTCGTCGTCGTCGGCAAAATTGGTCACTTTCGACGGGTGCTTGAAGAACTGGAACCCGGTCTTGTCGAGAGAAACGGCATCCTCTTTACCCCTCAAATTCTCAACTATCACTTCCTTTGGCTCCTGGGTATAATTCTTCCTCCTTTCGCCAGTGATAGGGTCGGCATTGACGTACTGATATGGGCGGACGCCGTCCTCAGGGGGGACCATGTAATAGAGCGTTGTCTTGGCGGCAGTGTGAACTGGAGATTCACCCGAAGGCATGATGGGCTAGACGATCTTGCAAGAGGTGCTACTGAACAAAGTTGACTTTGTGAGAACCAGTGGCAACAACGGGATTTCATCCAAGTCAAGAGGCCGCGTCTTTTATCGGCACTGCAGTGATAGGCTTCAACTGACACTATTTGTCTTCGGTCTTGCGTGCTTGGATATTTTCAGCACCATACCCCTTTCTCTGACTAATTAGCTTGTCAGATGTATAATCGTGAGGGACATTTTCGAGCCGAAGATAACGAAAAGTCTAAGATTTTAGAGTGATAATCAGACGAAGATGTGGGCCTGACGTACATGCACTTACGCTGAGCATTGAAGCGGGCGTTCAGTCCGAATTAGAGGTACCTGCTTTTGGTAGATCGGCAGACCGACAAAAAAGTCAGACGACAGACGACATGAGAAAGCAGAATCTTTGGAGCATGAGAGATTTGTGAGAGATTAATGAGAGAGGACCAGTCAATGGGACGGCGTCATCAAGTCTATTTTTGATCCTCCTTCCCTTTTTAGGCATTTTCCGGCCGGCATCAATCCAGATCTCCGACCTTCCAGGCGTCCCTCACACTTGGGCGGCCATCCTCCGCCAGTCAAACCCAGAATTGCTTCCGGATTTGCCTCGACAACATCAGCGCAGCATTTGGATGAATGGGGGATCGAAGCAAGCGATGAACAGCCTCCGTTATACAACGTTGCAGATGTCGTTGGACCCCTGCGTTGACGTTGAACTATGTCAGCAGGATGCTTTTCTTGGTGCCCTATACACTACCCATGGCACTCCAAGAAGTCGACAAAGGGTAAAGAGGTGAGTGCATGGCTGTATCGGCTGGCGTAGTCGCTGACAAGGATCTATGTACAGAAGGAACACGATGACGAATCGCTGGACACCTCAGAAGTGAAGGCATCCACTAGCAATGGCAGGCCTAAAGAGATGAAGGCTGTAAGGATCGCTTAAACACACCTGCGAACCGTGAACTTTGCTGATAATGGTCCCTGGCATAGACATCTTCCAACGGCAGTCGGTCGGCTGCTCCCAGCACAGGAGAATATCTGGCTGCTAGCGGGAAGGAGGTGTTGTCCATACTGGAGTCTGCAGCTGGCGTGATACCAGTTCCTTTACTGCAAGAGGCGATCGGAGTTGCGTTGAAGATCATCGAGGTATGCGAGGTACGTTGAACATTCATTTCTGGCATTGGAAGGTCTTCCATTGACATGATCAATCAGGAAGGGTCAACTGTCGAAAAGAAGGTCAAGGAGTTGCAAGATCGGGTCGGGCATCTGATGATCGTCGTGGTCGACAATGTGACACAGGATGAAGAGGAAGCAGCCAACGTCAAAGCGAAAAACATCGAGAGAGATATGGCGGCGTTGCTCAGGTGCCATTTTATGTTCATTGATGCCCATCCTTCCTAATTCTGTTCTAGTACACTGGGCGTTATTCAGCGAGACCTATCGGAAATCAGTGAACAAAATCGATGGGTCATGGCATTCTATAAGGACCTTAATACGAGCACACTCGAGGCTTGCATGAATCGTCTCTCTATTGCGTTAGAAAAGTTCAAGGTCATGGTCTTGTTGTAAATCACTTATGCTCTGGTCCCTGATGTTGTCTTTTACCCAGCTCGCCAATGACCTCCGAGATTCCGACCTGCTTCAGGAGCTCCATAAGCGCCTGGAAAAGATGTCTACCAAGGTCAATGACGTGTCCCGGGATATGCAGCACGTCGTCAGCAAAGTGGACAACATCGACACCAAGCTGGACGAGTTCCACGTCCTCCTGGCGAAATCCAAGCAATCAGCCTTACTTCCCTCTTCCGGAGTTGTTCGACAGCAAATGCCTCTCAAACCGGAAGTCTTCTATGGACGAGACGACCTCGTCAACGAAATCGCTCACCTGCTCTTGAACGAGGATACTTCGCGCGTTTGCATCCTAGGTCCGGGTGGGATGGGCAAAACCTCAGTCTCGCTTGCGGTCGTTGAATCCCCACTTGTTCAGGAACGGTTTTCGCGTCGAAACCCGGTCTGGGTGCCATGCATTGGTGCAACAACAGCGGTCCTTTTCCTGGAGACGCTATACGTCCAGTTACAAATTCCAGGCGACAAGCAGCCTACTCTCGAGAAGGTCATTGCCGAACTCAACAGCCTGAAAGATCCCTGTTTAATCGTCCTCGACAACTTCGAGACACCGTGGAACGCGCCTGGTGAAACGCAGAAAATGGTTGGCGATATTCTTCGTCGGCTAGCGCAGCTGAAGCACGTCGCTTTGCTGATCACCATGCGCGGCTCGCATCCGCCTTGCGAGAATGCAATCGAGTGGCAGACGAGGAACATCCAACCCACAGACGAGGAAGCGTGTTTCCACATCTTCCACAAGATCCATCCCACCTCTAAGGGCGATCCGGATGTTGGTCGCCTGCTCAGCTCGTTGGGGTACATGCCCTTCGCCATCACCCTCATGGCCAATCTCGGGAAAGAGGTTCACTGGACGGCGAAGGATCTGCTGGATGCGTGGTCTGAAATCGGCCCTGACATGTTCTCCGACAATCCTGAGCAGAGCATGACGCGAAGCATCAGCCTCTCCGTCGACAGTGACCTCGTCAAGCAGAATCCAAACGCGCTTCTCCTGCTCTCTATTCTTTCATTGCTGCCCGCTGGGACCACGAGTGAGAATTTGCGTTGGTGGGCTCCGACGCTGAAGAAGTCCATGATCCCAGCTGCCATCTCCACTCTCTCAAAAGCCGCTCTGCTGGTCCAGAATGAACAACAAGGATCCAGCTCCCCGACTCTGTTTGTCATTCCTGTGGTTCAGTCCTTCATGCAACACCAGAACCGAATTCCAGATGATCTCCGCAAGCAGATCCATTCCTCATGTTGCCAATACGTCCTGGAGCATGCTTGTCGTTATGACGTCCCCGAATTCCACACCCAGTCCAAAGCAATAGCTGCTGAAGATATCAATATTCAATCAGTCCTCTTTGATGCACTCACGACGGAGGCTACGCATCTGTCGGACAGGACCATGGAGGCTTTGATTGCCTTTTGCTGGCACCGCTGCGACACGAAGCCCAGCCTGGAAGTCGTCGAGCACACCGTCAAGGCAGCCAAAACCTATGGCGTCGAACGTTACATAGCTCTGGCAACATGGTGTCTGGGCAAATCATGCCATCAGATCGCCAACTACCGCCTCGCCTACGAACACCTTCTGAAAGCCTATCTGCTCTTCAACTCCCTGAACGGCGATGACAAGCAGCTGCAGGAGTTTGGTTGCCAGTGCGGTACCGATCTGGTTGATGCTGCACGGTTTGTTATCCCGAGGGCTGAGGTGGTTTCTCTGGCGAGAGACGTTGAAGCGAAGTGTGCTGCACTCGGAAATGATCTCATTCATGGGCGCAGCTTGTTGTTCCTCGCGCTTGCTCTGCAGGAAGCTGGTCGACGGCAGGAGGCTTTAGGCTACGCGGAGCGCGCTAGGGACATGCTAGCCGCGGTTGGCAACGTTTGCCATCTTGCCAACACCTTGCAGCTCATTACGCGTATCCATTATTACGATCACCGGCTTCCCGAGGCGTTGGCGACTATCACGGAGTCCTGGAGATTGGCTGAACTGAGCGACAGCCCATTCTTCCAGGCCTTCATTTCTGTTGACTTCGGCATGGTCCTGTTCAGTCTCGACAGAGATGCTGAGGCCTGGAAGCAGATCGAACTAGCGTTCATGAAAGCGTCGCATGTAGGCGACCAGCACTCTGTGGTCCTCGCCTTGGACTATCTGGGATACGGATACCTTCGGAAAGGCGACTACCGAAATGCGTTGGATGCATATGAAGCTGCAGTAGGAAAATGGGCGGGAACGAACGAGCTTAAGTCGGAAAAGTATTGCAAGGAGAATATACTGAAGGTCAAGGAGAAGCAGCTGACGCCTGACGCCGTCATTGGCTTTCACAGGCCTGGTCTTGATAATGATGACTCCCTTTTCTACCCGCCTTCATCTTCACAATCCTGACTTTGACTTCCCTTTCTTGAGATATCTTTTGCGCATGCTCTGGTTCCTTTATCTCATACCCAGCTCTGACACTGTAGTATGTAACTGTTGATCATTAGCGTTATCTGTACATAATTTTCATTAGGTTGTCTATCATGTAGATTCAGCCGAAGTTCTCTGATTATAGGGAATGGCCTATCAGTTCGCATGGATGAGCGACCAAACCATTCTGCGACCAGACAAGTTGCCGTCGGCTACCAAAGACCGCGGCCATCAGACCCGAGTGCCGAATCTCAAAATTTCCTGGCTGGTAGATAGATCTCAGAGCTGAAACTATTGACTCTCTCTGTCTTTATACGAGGGTATTGCAGTCATCAGGACACCTGGACCCGTATTGTCCGTTCCCTGCATGAAGCCAATTTTTTTATTTATCAGAAGTTGTGAAAATCTGCATCAATGCAACGAGTCAGAGCTGAGCGCTGCATCACGGCACCGTCATGACTACCATGGGCAAACACTGCAATTCAGTAAAACGAGGCTATGATCCCACTATAACACTTTCATAGCTCGACTTCCGTCCTCTTTCTCATTCTCGGCGGTCAGAAGTAGTGCTCCAGGCACTGGGCTCCAAGGGTCTTCCTGAACGGCCAAAGAACATGATAATTGACCAGAAGCCGCAGACAGGCTTTCTCCCTCCTATTAATGCAGACAAGTCATCCGAAACGACTTCCCAGACTCCACTTGACCCTGGACCACCACCACGACGCAAGTCGACACTAAGCTGCAAATGCATCTCATGGACTCTCTTCGTCGTCATCTCGCTGTTTGCCCTGTACTGGGGTTTGAAGCTCGCTTTCATGACATATCACCAAGTCAGAGAGCCTTGGAGTTCGCTATACCAAGACCCGAAGAAGCCATATAGACCACAGGACGTTGTACGACCGCTTGTGGACAAAGACCAGACCTTCGACATCGTTGCCACTGTTTGGCTACGGACGGAGAGGCCGCCGAAGGTGGTTGAAATGATTGCCAGGGACGAAGAGGAGGAGGAGGACAAGGCCGAAGTGGGAGGTACGAATGTCTTGGGCTCATTGGCCTCACTTCTGGCGAATCGCAATGACACTCGCCTATCGAAGGATGATGGGGCTGGACTGTCAGAGAAGGCGATCTGGACAGGTACCGTGTTTCGGAAGCTTCGATTGAACGACAAACACGTCAAATCGAGCGTCAGTTTTCGCGTACCGACTGAGATCTTGTGAGTTACTTTCATCTGAAGACATGCCCAGCTCAAGCTAATGTCTCTGGACCTTTTAGCAAGAAAAAAGATCTGCACAGCTACGACCTGCGAGGGTCCTTTGTGCTCATACCGACGGCTCCTTCTCCTCTTGATCACATCTCCAATTACTCGAGCTGGATTCCTGAGACTATCAATTATCCTCCATCAAGGTCTTGGCCGTGAGTAACATTTCATCTATCAATTCTCCTTCGAGATATCGATGTGCTGATCTTGTCGCTTCAATAGGGAGGGATACGAGCGGACGCTGGCAGAGGAAGCTATCGACGCTTATGGCACCTTTATTCCATTACTATCATTTCACAACACCAAGTCAAGATGTCGACCTCCAGACGCCTCGACGCCGGTTGAGAATGTTGAAGAAGCGGAAGACGACGACTCAGAAGAAGAACCAGACGACCCTCTGTTCGAGTTTAATGGCTTCACAGGCATGAAGCAGAAAGGTCGATACGATACACATGGACATCCTCCCCTCCAATCACACCCTTATATTGTGACCAGGTAAAGTATCGACACTTTCTACATTTCTTACTCTGACCAGCTCCTTGTCCTCAGATCCTTCTTACGCGTGGTGGACATGACTAAGATAATGAATCGGAGACTATACGAGAAGTCGCAGAAGCAAATCAAAGCTTTCGCGGTATGTTCCAATCTTGCTCCTATTTAATAGTCCAATCTAAAGTTTTTGTAGTGCGGATCAGGCCTCAACGTCCTTGTGACCGATATTGGCAACGACTGGAGAATGTGCACGAGGACATACCGTCAACACGGAAACCAAGAAGTCAAAATCAAAACCACGAAGAAGAACGAGAAGTCTGGCAAAGACATGTCGGAATATTTCTACGCACCATATCTATCACCCCTCGAAAATAGCTTTGGTCCTCTGGTTCGTGCTCAACCTTTCTAGAGGCGAACCTCGAATTGAGCAAATCTTTGTAGGATCTGGTGCCTGTCCCAGTGAATCGCGAAGACTGCTCCAAGGATGAATCAAATGATCCAGGTCAGTATTTTGCCTGTTGCCTTGACTCTTCTAATCTGTGGTGCAGTTCCCGATGAAGAATACGTTGACATCACTTGGAACATCGCATTTTCGGGACGGACCCCAGATAAAATCCTTCTGGCCGACACTCTGAGTGGGTCAGCGCCTGAATACAACATGACTGACACGGAGACCAACCGCCTGATTACGCATTCTAATGTCGAGATTAGCCGTTAGTCCTTCACCTTTGATTCTCCTCTGTGACTTCTGATTTGAATCTTTTCAGAGGCATTGAGTGGGCATCATTTCCGTGACGATTATCATCCCAGGAGGGCAACCAGCCTGATGTTAACAGGGCAAGCCTTTTTCTTCCCCTCGCTGTCTACGCAGCTATCTGACTTGATTGATTTGGTGTTTTACAGGTTAGCTCTGAACGTCGTGGCTAAACCGCTGGAGCTTCATTACTGGTATTCCCGCTCATCGACAGTAGGAATATCTGTTATTGGAACAATTCTCGCTGCCGGTGGGACCTTGCTTGACTTCGTGTTCGAGTCAATATCAGGCGCTTCGCAAGAGGAGTTCTCCTTCTATAACTTCTTTTGGATCCTATTCCGCGACTTGATTTGGCAAACCTTTTCTCTCATGATGCTCAAAGCCGTCCTACGTGCAGAATTCTATCGGTCAAAGTACTGGATACCTTTCATACGATTCGCCCCTGCATCGCACGCGGAGAGGGCTAGTCAACGAACAGAATCTTACCCCTCTAATCGCAGTAAACTGCTGGTGAGTCCAGAAAATACTCCTAAGGTATTCAACTGTAATGGCAATTGGCCCGTAGATCTTCGCGGCTTTCGCTGCTTTGTATTCGTTCTGCGAGTATCGAGACTTATACATAGTCCGCCCTCGGGGGATACCCCCTCCAAGAAATAACGTCACCAAGTCGCTGATCGTAGCGCAGGTCCTAGTGGTTCTGCCTGCCATGACTCTGGGACGCCTTCTGCAGATCATCATGAACTTGCGATCTCGAAAATTCGCAGGCACCTACAAGTCCAGTGCTTGGCTCAATATTGTTGGCTTGTTACTCGTCACGGCTGGCCAGTCGCCGAGGATTGTCGGTGAAGCCAAGGATAGCCCAGCTGTCACAATCTTCATGTTTTCAGAACTCCTCTTCGGCGGCATGATGGCCTATCAAGCGCTTCAGTACCCCGCTGTCTCTCAGGTCGATGAAGAAGAAGACACAAAGTAGTTGTGCTCATATTTTACATGAGTCCCATAACCCCCACCGTCTAGCTATGCCAACTCCTGTCGGACCTATTTATTTACGTATATCACACCTGTAGTCCACAATGTTTGCTGCTGAGATACCTGAAATTTCGGCATAATAAAGATGAAGCCCAGCTCCGAATTTCAAACCTTCAATTTCGCTTTGCGGTGCCACATTCTTCATATCGAGTCTGCACGGTAGGAACGGCGAAAATATTTTTTTAGGTTAGTTGGAAAAAAAAAAGATACACTGAAGGGGAGTCGAACCCCNTTCTTCATATCGAGTCTGCACGGTAGGAACGGCGAAAATATTTTTTTAGGTTAGTTGGAAAAAAAAAAGATACACTGAAGGGGAGTCGAACCCCTGCCGCTTGCTTGGAAGGCAAGCATGATAACCGCTTCACCATCAGTGTGTGTTCTAATACTGACAAAGTAGTGTACTGTATATGCAGCTTACGGATACCTTTACAGTGTCAGCCCTCCTAACTTCGTCCCTCCTTGTCCATCCCTAGTCCGCATACGTGATACAATTCAATACATCCAGAGGGTCCGTGATGAGCAACTATTAGAATGCAATGCAAGAGGCAATGAATCGAGCCTAGGGTCCAGCCTATTCTACGGTCTTGCTCTGTGTAATCTTACCCAGAGTCCACCCTGCAAGAGAGAATATTATCCAGCGTGAACGAAGCCAAAGAACATAGTCTGTGACCTTACCTTTACGTATAGTGTGAGAGCAGCGCTTGGCCAGATCTTCTCAAATGATTGTCGGCCTTTACGGTCTTTCCAATGCGGTGGTGGTATCGACCCCTCGGGTTGGAATTCGGTCGCTAATGTGAATCGGTCGAACTGCTGCAGTAGCCGTACAAGGAAGTAGGACATCTGATTATAAGCATAATTCTGCCCGATACACTTTTAGTGCGTCACAAAAGTAAGCCCATGTTGATCTCGTAAGAAGCAAGTAGGGACAGGAACTTACAATCCGAGGACCGGCGCTGAAGGGTGTGAACATGGTAGGGTTGGCGACGTACTTGGCTATGCTTTCCTGGTCGATCCAACGCTCCGGTCGGAACTCATCGGCATCTTCCCCCCATAGTGCAGGATTACGTTGAATGAGCATGGGAAGGTACATTATCGTCGTCTTCGCCGGCATATATAGTGGTTGTCGATCTGAGGGATATGTACGGTCCGGCGGAGGAAGAAGGCAGGGCGCACTTCGACTTTCCCGCAGATTAAGAGGTACAGGGGGAAATAACCGAAGCGTTTCATTTATTACAGCGCGCACTGTTGAAATATGCATGAGATTCGCCGGCTCATGAGGTTTCATGGCTCTCACTGTATTTCATGTTTCTAAAATGGTCGAATGTTGGTGCCGATGCAGGGCCACAATGTTCCAGCACTTCTGCCCGCAGCTTTTGTGCAACGTCTGGGTGTATAGCCAGAAAATATGTTACATATGTCAATGTGCAAGCAGTCTAAATCAATGTTAGACAATATTTGACAAGCAACGGTCTCTAGAACGCACGGTGTCTCGAGATGCGAGGAGCATATTCAATAATTGATCACGTATCACAGTAGGATCTAATCACAATAATCGTCAGACGAACGAACGAACGACGAAATAGGAGGGCTAAGACACGACTTACTGTCGGTGGTATCAGCCAGGTGTTCAAGGAAAGTTTTATCCGCAATCGGGCTGCTGATTCCAGCCCCTTCCATCCTTCGTTTGCTCTCTAAGGCTCTCTTCACGAGAGGATCTAGCCACTCCCTGATTACCTTGACGTGGTCTTCGTTCTTATCCTTGAATAATTCAAATAGAGGCCAGATTGAACCCAGGCGCGACCGGGCGGTAATATTTAGTTGAGCCATTTCGAACGCCTTCGTAAATGAACCCCAAGCGTCGTCTGTGGCGGAGCCTTTTGGACCCATCGCCGTCTTCCCAGGAATTGGAAGAGAGGCAGATAAGGTATCCAAGTTCTTTCCGAATAGGAATTCCGAAGCCGCATCGAGGGTAAACCGGCTGTACAAATCTTGGACATCACAGGCTGTGTCCTTTGCTTCCAAGCACGATAAGATGCTCAAGGTGCGCGCGCTGTATCTCTCAAAGACTTCGAAATCCGATATTCGTTCACGTGCAAAGAATGGCCGTGCAATAGTGCGGTGCTGAGTGGCGTTAGGTGCCGAAATAGATGTAGTGATGATCTCTACTGACCATCTTCCATACCTTCACAAATGCATGAGCTCCAAGGCCGCTGATGAATGTGTAAGACGGCGTACCTCATCGTCACGATTAAATATACCTTCCCCTAAGAAAAGTTCCCTGAAGAGCCATGAAAAGTGATCAGAAGCTTTCCAAGCGATTTCAGGTTGGGGCTGACATTCTTTCTTTCTGCGAGAATCCTCTCCAGAATTTCTGAAAGCCCGTAGCCAATACAAATTTCATGTGCTCCTGATCCATTGATATAATCTGCAGGGCGAAACAAGAGTTAGAATTCAAGTCAAAGTGGTGGCTACAAGGCATCACACTGGCTGTTCTTATCGCCCGGCACAGCCATTTGACCCCAAGCACTAGACAGGCAAACGAAAAGACCACACACATTATCGCGCCAGAGAATCCGCAAATTCAGCGTCGTTGATTGATATTCTTCGAATAACTGGAGATATACATCCAGCACGTAGCTAGTCTTGAATGCGCCCATCATCCGCAGAAGAATATCGACATTTCCTGGCCATTTCCCGACTACTCGGGGAATCGGCCTAGCACCCAGCGAGAGAGCTTCACTGTCTTGTCTCGTTTCCGAATACAATCCCTTGAGCGTTGCCAGAAGAAGAATAAAAGCCAGGTGGATGGGTATCGAGAGAGGACCCAGCCGATATCGAAAAATTGAGACGAAAACGGAGAGAAGGCAGACAGGGACTCCAATCACTTGAAGGAGATCAGACAGCAGTCTAATGCGATAACTTCTGGGCTTCATGATGAGGACAGAAAGAGAGAATCGCCAACAGATGGGGGAAGAGCATTCTTATGCAGAAAGCCCTTCGTATTAAATCCCAGTAAAGCCGATTGATACCCTTGGAGCATGCTGTACTGTCGTCAGAGAAATAAATACCAGTAAGCGACCAGGTCACGCAACGCGTCCTTTTTGGCACCTCAGAGACTGAAAGACTCAGGAGTGAGGTTCATCCCACCACGACATCCGTGTCCACCCATCGTTCTACAAACAAATGTAAACATCGGTTGATATTGACCACCGAGATCTTTTTGCTTGATTCAATCATTTTCGTTCTCATCACCATCAGGACCTCTCCTGCAACAGCCTCCAACATACATAAGCTTTGTGCTCAGCCGGTCACTGTCAGGACGTCTCCGTTTCAGAGTGTCGTATAAACTCTAGAGAATGTCATAGCGGAAAGACCTTTCCGACTTGAGTTCAGGCCGCCCTCAAACGACGGTGGCGCATTTGTCCCCGAAGCTCTACCTTTTCACTCAGTCTCACGAGCCTCGTCGGGTTGAAGTTGTTCCTGCGATCCAGAATAGACGAAGAGGTGCCAGAGTAAAATTTCAGCGGCTGTCTGAACATTCCGTCGTGGTCTAGCTTCCTCCCAACCTCGTCTTGATTCTTCCACACCACATGCATCATTAAATTTGCGCAATGCGTTGGGAGCCACCTCTGTTCCTTACAGCCTGGCCTTGCCTTGCTCCCTTTGTATGATCACGGCACGACTCAACGGTGGTGATCGAAACCCGTCCATGTCTCCAACTCTTTAATATTTCGTGCAGAGTTCTCCAGACAGTGGGAAGTAGTGCAGCTTCCAGAACATGAGACGTAGCGAAACCAGGTGCGGGTCACACAGCGGAAATAGTGTGCTTCATGTCCATGTTCGCACTGACATAAATCACGAATTTATTAACTTGCTGGGTCCTGAATGGTGGCCTAAGAGCTACTTTTGACAGACGTCCGCCATCAACAGCCCTCAACTGCACCTCGGAACAGAATACGCCTGCAGGCCTGCACTCGGACAATTACGGTTAGTAGGTCATTTCGTTTATTTCCTCCTTAAGGTTTGTAGCATAGTTCTGTCGACGCTCCGGAGCTGTTCCTTCCGGAGCGCCAGAAATAAATCGACATTGGGCGCCCAAGAACTGCAAGTTGCCGATCAGCCTAGGTCACCGTTTCCCTCACGGTGTGCACTCTACAGAGGCCCACAGGTCTGGATTCAGTACTCAGTCACGACGCCTAACCGTTCAAATATACATTGCGACTGAGTTTACTCTTTACTCCTGGTGTGGCTTTCAAACAGAATCGGGTGTGATTTTTGGAACAACATAGCTTATGATCACCGTCTGACAGTCTACCTTATCCAGGACACCGCGTTTGAATCGCTCTCTGGCCTTTCAGCTTATTTTTTTTCGGGATCACCGTTGTCGATAACCTCGTTTGTGACATCATCCTCATCTCTTTGAATTTTTGGGGAAGGTTTTAAATTTATCGTGACACCGTTCTCGTAGACCCTAATCTATTGTGGTCGTCCTCACGTTCGAGAAAGTATAATCTGGGAAATAAAGACGCAGCACGTCCGCGTAAATGGAAATTCCTCACAGAAAGGGACCTCGATATAATCAAGAACGACAAGTCGGTATGAACGGCTCTCCGATTCCGCAATTCAAAGATACGAGCCTGACAAACTCCTCTCTGGGGGACAGAAACGATATCTCCTTTTTTCAAGTGCAAGCTTGGCAAATATTCGGAGCTTATGACACTCCAAAAAGAGACCGTGCCTAAATATGCTAAACTATAGATACAAAAGTCAATAATATCGACAGCATCTCGTTATCCGTTGACTGGAAGGACTCAGGTCACTGCATTCGACGCGTCATTCATATCAAATTGTCTATATCTAATGGTGACTGAAAAGCCAAGTCTGTTACTGACCAAGGGCGGCTTCCCCCTCTTTCTCTTTCGTCCGCATTCCACGGATAGGACTGGCACTAGGCTGGCATGTGGTCGTATAGGTAAGCAACGATCAAGGTGCGGTTGACAGCGGCGCCCACGCAGACCCGGTACTTGGCCACAGCGCGTGGATTCGGGACCTGGAACCTTTCTCTTACTTTTCGCATCGACTTTAAGCGCTGGCCATTTTTACTTGCCAGCACGTCCAAAATTCAGACTAAGCCTAATTTGGATTTTGAACCTGAAAATGGTCTTATCGAATTGGGCGGCTATCCGATATCGGCGATGTTATCTAGATCGCTGTTGTATGCCACTTGGTGGTCTTGCAACTCGAGAGCCAAGCACCTTAAAAAGAGAAACCATGCAGCCGGGATGCAGAAATATCTTGACGGGAATCGTTGTTTGACATTGTAGGAACAGACCGATGGACCAGATGCCACATTAACAATCTGTGTACCCCTTCCAGCGAATTCGCCGTCATCGTAGGTCCTGAATAGAGTATCTAGCAGTCGATTCAGAAGAATGAAGCGACAGATGACAAGCGGAATGATGAGGCCGATACCCGAAATGCAGAGCATGAGCTTTATAATGTGCAATATGTAACACTCAGAGAAATGGAGGAATGGTATACGAATTCGACTTACAGTTGAGCCTTCACGACAAAGTTGGGGTCGGTCCGGACGATCCTTCCAGTGCAGCAAGTTGATCGACAAGGTCGTCCATGACTGATCGTGGACGTTGATCATGTCGATTACTTTCGTCCACCATTCCTTGAATCGGCGAAGCCAAAGAATTTCTAGGTGATGCACTCTTGGTCGGCACCAGTGGGCCTCCGTGAGGTTCAAACCCAGGAGCAATTCTCCTGAGAGCCTCGCGTTTTCGGCGCTCCTTCTCATCGGCTCGAGAACGCAAGTAGGCCTCGCGGCGTGCCGTATGCGCCGCCAAAGTTGTTCGACGGGAAGACTCAAGAGTGATTGTGTGCGGCTCAATCGTGAACGGGTAAACGAACTGGCCACAGTCGATTGAGTTATGATACAACACTACAATGATTGACCAAAGGAGATCCACTGACATATGCGTTTACCGATTCTGGTAATGGGTGTATGTCTTGTGGAAGTTCAACCTGGAGAGAAAAGCGATAAAAATGACAGTGTTTAGCCATCTTGCGGACTCACTGGTCGAGGCACTCGGAGGCTCGGCGATTTGATTAGAGGAATGAATGCTGCTGCTGCATAAGGTGCTAGGTACAGATCTTGGTAATTAGCTTCAAATGTTCGTAACAGTCGATGCACTTGCATTGGCTCATCCTTCCTTCCGTACTTCAAAGATAATGACAGATGATAATGACTGTACTGAGGAAAAGAGGCTGACGTTCACGACGGCTAACACTTCAAAATAGATGATGTAATACCAGTTTCCCAGGGCCACTCATTTTCATGGCAGCATTTTCACGTTCCTCAACTCAATGCAGTGGAATGACAACCCATTGGCATTGAATTTCATTCAACAAGACAATATTACACATAAGGGGTACACATACGAATGACAGTTAGTACTCGATAAGTCTCAGAAAACAAGGCAAGTAGTACATCGGTCCCTTACATTTCCTTCACGATTACTTGTAGTAAGTAGTACGATCAGATTCGAGCCAGTGAGGCCTGAGGTTTGAACGGAATCTCATGCTAGATGTAAATGGGAAGGGTGGGGTTGAGTCCGCTCCATTCAGGTCCGGAGACAAAGTCATTGTCATCGATGAGGAAGTCCTAACGCACAATGAGTGGATTGTTCGTCGAAGGTTCACGAAAAGCGCAACTTACCAATGGGCACTCAACCAGTGCACCCCTGACTTCACTTAGCCGGCTCTTGACACGATCCAAAGGCACCCCTTCGACAACATGGCCAACCTTGACCTTCGGTCGGTAATTCTGGTAAAAGCATCAGCAAGAGAATTCACAGACGTTCAAGGAGATTACATGCCTCATATGCACCCCAATTGCGGACAAGGTTGGTGGGAATAGGACGGAAAAGCTCCGTGAAGATTTCACGATTCTTGCGGGCGGTTGTGTTCAAGAGTGTCTCAGTATCTTGGCCGAGTGGATCAGCTACCATTGCATCTTCCCTGGAGGACGTCTGGTCCTTCTGAGGGTGGGGAGCTGGGCGCATGAAGGGGGTGACCTCTGGATCCCTGCTATCACAGAACTGAGGAGGGATTAGGCCAAGATGTTCTACAAAAAGTAAGTGAGAGTTGGCTAGTTGTTTCTAGCTACACGGCGGGAAGGCCTACCCTTGTACAAAGCTCGGCGAAGCGTGGCGGCGAAGCGAGATGCCTGGTAAGGTTCTCCGTTCATAGTCGAGTCAATCATATCATCATCTTCAACAACCAGAGCAATTTCTGAATCTCCGTCACCCTAATGAGCAATGTCAAAACATAATGTAAAAGGCAGAGAAGCATAACTTGCCTTTTGACTACGGTCGTTGATATTGGCAGAACCCATCTTGAGAAACATAATGAACAGAGAAGACTGACAGCAACAGGAAGTAACATACAATGACACGTCGATCATCAACGATCATGACCTTCGAATGGATGTAGAGTAATTCAGAGACATAGCTAGGGCAGGATTAATAGTGAAAAACGGCGCTCAAATAATCACGTACGCCTTAAGCTCTTCCTCTGGAGTGCCCAGCCATTGTTCGTCAAACAACGACGTCTTGTCGGCAAGCATGTGTTGAGCGACGTTGTCCGAAACAGGGTCATCCGATCGCAGGTTGTCCGCCCCGCTTTGGAAAGTCTCTATGACTTGACGAGCAGCATTTTCATCTGCTGGAATTGGGACCTTTTCCGTGGCTTGAGGTTTGCTCTTGTCTGCTGGCACTAGACTCTCCTCTTGCGGTACGACAAGAGTGACTTCTTTCTGCAGAGTGAGTTCATCGCCGCCAACCCACTGCCGAGCCAAAGCTACTTGGGCCTCCGAAAACTTGACATTTGAATTCTGTTCCATCTGTTTGATGAAACCTGGAGAGAAACGAGGCTATCATCAGCAAGTTTATTCAGCAACAATCCAAGGACTTGCCTTCAGGGGCGTTGATCCGGTCGTATGAACGCAGGTGGTAGAAGCGAATGTAATCCGTGCTGGGGACGTGTTCAGCATTTATTGCCCACATTTGGATAAAAACCTACGGTTCGTAACCAGCTTTGCGAATCTCTTCGTAGATGCTACTTCCACCTCGATTTATCGTGCGATATTGCGCGGCCATGATGGTTTTGATAGAGCTCTCGCTCTTCACATCTCCAGCAAACCCGGGAACCTCGGGAATGAGGACGACCACCTAGTCAATCATTGAGTAAGTCAGAATTTTGATAAAAATGCAGAAGTACCTTGAATTTTTGACCGTCTTTGGCAGCCCGGATTATGCGTTCCGTGAGTGCTGCAGCAATCTGATTTACTACAGCGCCTCCTGTCTTGGTCGCTGAGATGCTGCGAAAGGCGTCAGTGAAAACCAGAATGAGAAGGGCAATCCTTACAAGAATTGATTTTCTGAGAGAAGCGTAAAGGAGGAAGGTTTGTCAATCAATCAGTCAATTGTTTGTCAACATTGACTAACCAATATAGATGTAATGCTCAGACTCTCGGATTAGCTGTATATCTGATATGGTTCAATCAGAAACGAGTATTGAGACTGAAAGGCGACGACTTACAAGCCTCTTGAATGCTACTTTCAGTGAGAACGCCGTGAGACCAATCCGAGACGCTGCGAATTGCTTGCACACGCATGCTCTGCCCTCGATGCGAATGCAGAATGGGCATCTCATCCGCCGCGGGTCCGTGCCATCGCTGTTTATACTTGTGGCCCATAGCAGCCCATTTTGCAAGGTGAGGGTGGCCTTCGAAACGGTTACATTGTGTAAGAAGCTGATGAGAAGATTCTTACGAGCGATAGCTTCGTTAGGAGCCCATGGCTCTGGTTCGTGAGGGAAGGCAAGCCAGGGCATATTGCTTTGGTTCCACACCAGGTTAGAATTTTTCACAAGCAAAGACTATGAACACCACGTACTCGTTATCTCGATACTAAATATTGGAATGAGTGACGAACTTGTAGCTATTTGATCACGATCGACATACCTTCCGTTTCTTGACCTCATTCCAGCGTTCAACGAAGTGCTGCGCAAGGTCCAATACTGCAGGACCTTCCAAAGTCAAATGAACCTTCAGGCGAGAAGATGTCAGCGCCCACTACAAGGTACATGGGTATCTGGAAAAACCGCACATCATGCCATGGCATCCTCGGGGTTTCTTGGATAGATAAAGTATTGCTAACATAGCTTGTGACATCCTTGAAGTCAGCAACCCTTGCGTTATTGTAATCTTGCCCCGGGAATAGTGTCTTGGAGAAGTCAGTGGGGTGTACGTCGGCAAGGGGATGTGTGTGGGTGTCCCAACGTCCAAAGCATAGGTCGATGCCGCCGACAGCAGCCCACTGGTTGTCTACGATAACAAGCTGTATGATGCAGCAGAGTCAGAGAAGTCGACGGTTCGGAGAATTGGTGCCACCTTCTCGTGATGGGACCAAAACTCGACGCTATCTGTTTCCAACAGCATGAATTAAATGCAACGACGAAGAAGGACCTGCAAACCTTTTGCACCGATGTGGTCGGGATGGCGCATGCAGGTGATGTTAGGATGTAAAGCTTCGAGTGCTTCCTGAAATGCGTTCGTTGGTGGCCATTAGCAACGAGGCACAAATGACATGTACCTTGGTATGATGCGAGCTCATGTTCATAGTCTGAGTAACCTTTGGTGTCCGAACGGGTTAGTAAATCAACCAAGGCCGGAACACGATAAGATTGCCAACCTCTTTGTACACGATGACGTGGACCTTTACGCCCTGCTCAGCCTTTTTCTTCAATAGTCGATCCAGACGCCATTCGGGAAAGTAGGCGGGAGGACGACGCAGGTACAACTCTGGTGTAAGCCACCAATCCTGTAGACAGAGCGTCGAAACCTATTCAATCTTCAGACGGGTAGATGCTCTCGCACCAAGATAAAGATGGCTTCGGTTGCTCTATCAATTATTTCTGAGACAGCCCACATATAATCATGTCCATCGACGTGCCTTGGAAGCTGTCAACTTTGTAGAGACCTAGTAAATCACAGAGACTGACCATTTGGCAATATTGCCCGACCTTTCTGCAGCAAAACTCTGGAACCTATGGCCCCTTCGGATTTCCGCCCTCAGATTGTCTTCAGCAATCTCATGAGGTTCATCATGACGCCCTTCTCGGACATTAGTACTGCAGATCACACTCTGGACAACACCATTGTCGTACGATTTGGATTCAAGATTCCTACGAAGCAATAAATAAGGTTGAATTAGCAAGGAGGGTAGAGAACGAACCGATGACCTCCGCTCGCGTATTCCTGGCTACTTTGTTCACCAGTTTCAGTGCATCTCCAGCTTGCTGCGTTTCAGGTAGATTCTTCAGGGCGTTGAGGCCTTCCTCGAACTTCGACTTGAGGAAGGACATGTTGGCAATCAAAGAGGATCGAATACAAGAACCTCGTCGTTCTTATCGATGGATCGACCTTGACGTTCTTGACAGCAAAGATGACGGTTTCTGGCAGACCTGAAGGCCCAAGTGAACGTGGCGTAGATCGTAGACATCGCCAAGCAACGATCCTGACGGATCAAGGACCGCATCGCCAAGGCGTTGATTCATCGCCACCGGCAACCTTCCTATTTTGGCATTGAGATACGGATTCCCGTACCGGACGCACACCGCGATAACATCCATTCTCGGGGACAATCAGCAATACGCCTTGGTCCATCGCATCGACTGTCGACCCTTGCGATGTGAGCACAAAATTCACTGTCAATTCTTTGGATGGACCGGGCAGAAAGGTTATGTTGTTGGCCACTGGCCGTTGGATCATGATGTGGGTTTGTCTGCATGCTTTCTATCGTTGCCTCTGAAGCAAGTGCGGACCATTCAGGAGCTAAAAGAAACTGCGGGCTGTCCTACCGTCTAGCAGGCACGAGACATCTAGCCTAAAAGATGTCAAGGTTCAAGGCAGGCAGGCAGCTATTTCAAACTTGAATGAAGAAAATACCAATTCGTTAATTGCCTATAGCGGGTCAGTTTTATCCTCTAGCATATTCATATCGCGCACTCCTGGCCGTTACTTATGTGAATGTGCACGCATAATTCTGCTATCTATTTTGAATGAGTTCTCTGCAAGGCCTGATAAATAATGGCGTAACCACGAGTTTCTGTTGAAAGGGTTTTGTGGGATTTTCAAGGCAGTAATGAGCCTTTCCAACGTTGAGGTCCAGCCAGTGAATGCAGGGCCTTGAGTTAGCTAGCAATAAAGTGGCGCCCCATTGGACCCCGTTATCTCAGCAGGGAAGTCAAGGTGACGAGATGGATGTCATACGGTAACAAGAGTCAAGACTGTTAAGACGAGGCGATATCAAGACCAGCATCAGTAGTTATTAGTTAAAATTCACCTCGATGCTAAGATACGCGATGTCCCCTACAATCTTCTCTACAAGTATATCTGATGGTGAAAGGACCCAGTGACTTCGTTCCCATTTCCTGGCTAAGCCCAGTGGTAATGCGGAGGCAGGCTGTACTATAAACCAACTCGCCGAACGCCGATCTTCTGCACATTGGCGAGGGAAAAAGAACGGCTCGGAATGAAGCCCGTATCTGGAAAGTTGAAAGTCTCAGCCAGACGAGAAGACTCTGCGTAGGTTCTGGGATTTCGTAATGAGATGCTGAATGGAATAAACGAACCAAGCTATTCATGAATAAACGCAAGGTTTCACGTCTGACATCAGTGTGAAGAACATCACGTACTCACGAAGAGCAAATTTATCCCTGTAGTCCTCAAGGTCGTGTCGTTCACCTTGACTTATGGGCCATGGACTCCGTCAAGACCATCTTTTTGTGATGGATTGTCCGTTTACAGACAGGCAAGTCCAGGCCTTAGCATTATGCGCCAGATGAGGTTTTCTAAGTCCGCGGTTAGGTCTTTCTTGAGCTTGACAAAAGCACGCAAATAGGTCCGATTGTGTTTCCGAGTCAACGGTATAATAATAAAAGACCAATAAAGAAGTCCCAGTTTGAGCACAGAGGCAGAACACAGGAAGAAGATGGCAACGCAATTTGAACTTATCGAGCACCCTGAGAATCAAGAAGGAGGTGACGGAAGTGCGCAAAGTCGTTTTGGGCATGGCCTTGAGATCCACATGGAGGGCTGCAAACCAATACGATCAACGGCAACACTGGATAAGTCGGGAACAGCCCAATACGAAAAAAGCAATCACGGCGGTGCTCTAATCAGGAAAATATCGAGTTGTTGAATTGACAAGGTGGTTAGTCCGAAAAGCGCAATTGCCTTATTTGCTCCCGCAAATACTTGTCTTGTATGTATCCCGCCCCAATGGACAAACCTCGGATCATTTGAGCTCAAGTCTCATGACGTCCACAAGAACCCACAAGAGCCTCTCTCAGTCTTAATGCCTTACGGCTCGATGTGCTGCTCTCGATTCAATTTCATCTGCGATTTCGGGAGATCACCCTGGAAACGAGACAACTTATTTTCCGGCTTTATAGACTACCACCATATTACATTGCCTTGTAGCCTTCGCCTCTCAGCGCTGCGGAAGGTTATAATTTTAATGATTGGTTAAGAGGCTTCCTGGGACACCATCAAGTTGCCATGAATGCTAGGTGCTAGGATCACCTCCAAGACATACTTCAAGGGCTGACATGATACAAGTTCATATTATTTCACTGCCGCTTGTCTTCTAGTTACACCAACCCTACCCAGCCTCATCGCGTAGAACCAGTCTACACAGACGGATCTGTTCAAAAGGAAAATATTATAAATTGTCACCAATGTCGATCTGGATAAAGTTTAAGACTTTTCCAGGTCAAACAAGGAGTTTACTGGCGTAACTGGATCGGCAAAACGGGAGACAGTAGTCTTAATGTTGACTGGCATGTGCATGCCAGGACCCCCTTGGAAGCTATGAATGCTAGGATGCGACCTGTGAAAACTAGAGTGGGTCGAAGTGTTACGATTGCGGTCCGCGCTTGTGATCATGAGATTAAAGGTAATGCCCTAAAGAAAATTAAACCTTGTTAGACCGGCCATGGGCAGGGGCTTGATGTTACTTACAATAATCTGTACAATCTATGGAACAATCGGGCCGTGTCCGGAAAACCGCCCAGTCGGAGTCAGAAGATAGCAGTGGGAGTAAGCATTTCAAACATACCGCATTGGATACTCCGTATTGTCCGTTATTGGACCCGATATACAATATGAACAAGACGATGACAGAGAAGGTATATAATAACCCAGATTCGATGAGGGTGAAAAGCAAACGTGTGAGCCGGGGATTTGGAACAATGGCGAATCCCTGCTTCAGCGACTTCTGAACTCCCCATATACGATATACAATCAGGGCTAGAAGACATCGTCAGCTTAGGGCTAGGACTTCAAATGAATGTGAGACGGACAAGTCGTCAGAGTATTGGTAGCCATGGTCAGACAAAGCATACTCGTGATGAACGGCTTCAAGAGTGACGAGTTGAGCAGTCGAGAAGACGAGTTGATGGTAGCCTCGGTGTATATCGTCATTATACCACAGACTTTGGAGCATAGCAACTTAGGGCTACTTTGCAACATATAGGGGTTCTAGAATTACCTGTTGTAGCTAACCACAGGCAGATCGGTGCAGCGACGACCAGCCAGTTCCGATCGTAGACGACCCAGCATCTAAAAATCTGGCCCAAGAAGAAGAGATTAGATTATCTGACGTAGGAATTCGGCCATGAAAGAATACCCATACCAAGATACTATCTCCGACAAATGTCTGGAGAACGTAAAAAACCATGGCTATGACATTTATCCAGTCCGCTGTCTGATCGAATTCCTCGACTGGATCACCTCTAAAGTATATGAAAGCTTCCAAATTATGCCGTAGATGGAAAGCAACATCCAGAGTGGCAAACATGAACATGAGGATAGCGGCAAGAAGCATCATGTAGTTCAAGTCATGCCACGATTTGAACCGTCCTTCGAACCAGACAAGAGTGCGAATACAGTTGAAGAATGACACGAGATAAACTCCTGGAAGAAAGGGAGTTAACTTAGCGGGGCATTGCGAATGATTGTCCTTACTGGGAAATAAATGTGTTCAAAATCATGGTCGAAAATGGCCAGCTCAAGATACTCACCCATACAAGACACTTTCCATAAATAGGCCTACGAGCTGTGCGGCGTCAATGGGAAAAGAGTTCGCAGCCATCCTTGCAGACGGAGCAGCGAAAGAAAAGTGGGTGGCCACTTCCTTGCTTGCTCCCGTGTGTTATAAGTATTCATTGTTACCAAGACTCGGAGATGGCAATAAGTGGTACATACCTATGAAGGGTATTATGACAACCATAGCAGTTGTGATCTGAACTCGTCTCTACATTGCTGCTGTTGATAGGAGCTATATGCTTTGTGTCAAACAGTCAGATAAGCACAGCCAAGAACAGTGTCTTGAATTTTGCCAAATACCGTGGGCTGGTCTACTAGCATTATACAAATCAGGGCAAATGCAAGGACTAAAGGGAGATTTAGATCATTAAAAGACGGTCAGGAAGCTTAACATGAGCTGACTTCACTGTGTACACGGTTTTCTGAGGGATTCTATAATCGGGAAGCCAGTCCCTGTAGGCCCCATCAGATTGAGGATCATGTCGACCGACTGATGAGGTCGGACGCGTCATTACTGGGCATCCTATAAAAATCCACAAGAAAATTTTCCTCGCGCGATTAGTGGCGTTCGAGTGGAAGATTGGTGTTGAGAAGAATATCAGCAAGCAATGTAATTTCCGGCTTCCATTCCTGGCATCGCTGATCGTTATACTACCTTCGGTTGGAGTTGCGTGCAGATAGTCGTCGGGCAGCTTTTTGACTGGTGCAAAATCGTGATCGCAGAATTCATTTACAAGATTCAGAAACTTACGGATACCTAACTTGATCTGAGATTAACAGCCTCTCAAAAGTATTATGCCTCCGCTGATCCAGAGACGTAGCAGGCCCGCGCTTCTGGGTTACAGAGTACAAGATGAGGAATATGCTTTCAGCAGATTTCTGTATGGGGAACAAGCGCTCTGCAACCATTGGTTCGAACGTGGAAGTTCAAAATGTTCCCTCGAAACTTGCAGTTGCTCCCTCAGTCCCTTAGACTTTGTATCGGTGACTCTCGTCTAAGAAAAGCTCCTCGCCAATACAATTCAGAGGTATATCACCGATGATGAAGGAGCGCTTGATACAGCCAGGCGGCCGTAGGCTGTACATTGAAAATTGTTGGCATGTTGTACGTGGCGGTCTTTCGAAAGAGTATTCGTCACAGTGACAGTGTGACACACTCTCCTGACGAAATCCAACTCCAACCAGTCCTCATGTTTTTCAACCCCTTTGGAAAGATCAAAGTCTACACCAGTTGAGGTTTGTCAGAAGCCTTCTACCTAGTACCAAAAGTCAAGACGCTGAGACTCAGAGACTGAGAATGAAAACCCTAGGCGACTAATTTCGTTCCTATTACCAAGGCACGCGTTTGACCTACTTACTCAAATCCGGGATCCCATCCAAGGATCTAACGTTGATGTGCGTCGCACTGACGGAAGACGGCCTCACCTTCCCCTACGACTGGAGGAACCGCTACAGGGAATTATCCTTTTCAATCGAGATTTGACCATCCTTCACTCTGCAGCATGCTGAAGGCACTTGTCGTGCGAACGTGGAAAGCTTTTGACCCCCGGCATCCTTCTGATCTGCCTATGCCCCTTCCTCATACAACTTGCTCACATCGTCTGGTAGTACTAGCCTAGCCAAGGTAAGCTTGGTATTCTCGGAACTGCGTCGAGGGTTACACGCCACCTAATATTACCACTCACTTTCTCATTGCTCTACCCCAACGAGCTGTACGGAATCCAAATACAAGTCCACGTCTAGGCTAGTTTACTATTAGACTAGGGCACGGGCGCCACACACCACGCAAGCAGTTACAGAAGCTGTGATTATTGACAGCTCGTGGCAAAGGACAGACTAGCACCAGGCGCACGACGTCTGGCATGTCTGTTAGGACTCAATTAAGTGCCATCATGTCTTGATCGTGTGCTCTATTGAGATTTCGACAATGTCAGGTTAATACTAATAGGGCACTGGGCAGTGCACACTGGTAAGCGCATACCTAGCTTCCTACGCGTCCCTTTCATAGAGCTTAATGAAATCCTCTCCCTGGCTAATTTGAGCGCTGCCTTTGCCTTCACACCTGTTCAAAATCCGCGATATGAAAACAAACAGAAGACCTGACGACTTCCATCCGTCTCCAAGAAGATAAAAAGAGACGAGACAAACACATCTAAATGAAAGTCAAGAAGACACGTTTAACCCTCAGCCCTACCGACTTCTGTGCAGTCAGCAAACCTGAGCAAACTTTCTGAAGTCACCTAAAAACCGAGGTTTCATTCTCTCAAAATACAAAAGGCGTGCTGCGGACAGCGGTGGCAGTTAATTAATTCTAGCACTCTGCCATCCGTGTAGATCACCAGTTGTAATCAGTCAATGGCAGAACATCTATCGGTGATCTCGGGACGATGCGTCGCTCAGTAGAAACCGCAAAGCTTGACCTCGGTAAAGAGAAAATTGCTATATAGAGACATAACCTACGCTCGCTGCGCAGCGTCCAGCTCAGGGGTGCGTCGGACGACAAGGCGACCGAAGCGGCTTATCATGAAGGTCTCTAACGCTGATGATGAAAGGAACGATGGCAACGATCCGATTGAAATGAAAGATTATAATCTACTATGCAACTCGAAGGAATTTACAATGAAAGATTCCGAAAGCAATAAAGAACTACTGTACGTTAAGATAGCTCTACTGAAATAGAACAGATGACTGATATGTTGAGGAGCAGAGGTGAGAAATGGCAGACAAGACGATAGCAGGAGTAAGAAAAGCGCCAGCGACAGCGATCAATTAACCGAAGCCATCGTGCTGTTTACACGGTGCTAATCGCAATCGGCACATGGGTCCGACTCCGCGAAGGAGGGCGAAAGACTTGGACAAGTGACATGGAAAGGGTCGAGGACCTTGAAGCCATCCATGGTCATGGAAACATTTGACAAGTCTTGAAGCGGAGATTGCTCGGCATGTCAGTAAACCACAAGTTTACCGGTAGTCTTCATCTAATCGCAACCAGGGCGAGATCTAAGCTCATTGTCAAACCAAACCTGGTTCTCTCTAAAACACCGTAAACCAAAAGAAGGAAAGCGTCGACTGTCAATGCCAAATCGCCACCCCCACAAAGCAACCCGACGGAACAATCAAGCACGAGCTCCGTCCCTGTTACCCAACGTGGACCGGCAATCATCGGTTGTCTGAACCAACGCAATCAAATCGCATACGCCATCATCGCGAGGTATCGTCATCGGCCTTGTCGTTGCAGTCGCCTGTGACAGCGCCTAGGTCTGGTTGTCGTCGGCGTTGCCGTTGTCGAGCGAAGTTAGATGAAAGTTAATTCTTGGCCCCAGCTTGGCCCTGCATCGTCCGCCTAAATTTCATTTTGGTTTATTGAACCGATCCGAATGTCGGCATGCTCGCCCGCAATCCGAGCTGACGACAAGGCCCCGTCACGCTGTTGAAGCAAATGAACCGACTCAGTGTCCAGATTTGCCTACCCAACTCGTCCTTGTCACGCCCGACGACCGGACCAGATGAGGAGTACAAGCATGTCATGTAGTCGAGCCAAGCGTAGGAACAAAATGTCGAATATGTTCTGGCACTAGGTCCTTCGGAAGTCGAGCGATAGTATCCAATGGGGCGCGTTTAGCCAGAGCCAGGAGGTTGAGGCGCAAGTGACGAAGAAGAGGGTCCTCATCAGATGTTGTCGATGTTCCATTGGTAGCAGATTCCTCCTGCTTCGCAGTAAGGTGAGAATGCCCATTGACACCAGGAGCCGCACCAGTGCGTATGCTCTTATCCAACTCCACAATCAAGTTCGCGACATATTCCAACACCTCACTTAGCTCCTCTGGCCCTTCCTGCTCATATGTGACGCTCGAACGATGAGGCACACCATTAGTATCACCCTCCTTCGCACTCTCCTGCACACCAGCAGTGACGTTAGCAAACGTCTGCTCTGGCTCTTCCTCCTCCTCTTCCTCAACTTCCATAGCATCAGGATCAGGATCAGCCACAGCTTCCTCCGCCTTGACCTTCTTGACCTCAGCGTTCCTAGGCCCTTGGATCTCCTCGAGCTTCCTCTTCCTCTCCTTCAGCTTCTTTCCATACCATTCCTCCTCACTCAGGAACAGCTCATTCGGAGTCTTGATGAGGGCCCCCATGTCGATCTTGTGCAGCCTGATCTGCAGCAACGCGCTCAGTGCGAGTAAGGCAGTCGGGTACTGGTGCAACGAGGCATGCACCTGAGCGGCGACGCTCCCTGGAGGGTACTGATGCTGTCGAAGTTCAGAGGAAGAATGGCCCGCTCGTTGACGCGCGAGCTCTAAGGCAGCTTCGCGCAGGAGCGAATGTCGACCTTCCGTGAGTGGGTCGACAATGTTCTCGACGACCCATTGGGATAAGGGCATGCCAAGGGTTGGATTATACCGATGTCGAGGAGCATCCCGCGACGGCTTCCTATCCTCGTCCACGTCCATATCGGCATCCTCCTTCTCCTGAGACCAAGAAAAAAGATACGGACAGTGAGATATAGGCCTAAGAAACGCAGAGAACGGCAAGAAAGTACATACTTCCTCATCTTTATGCATATAATAGCAATCCCCATCCACAAACTCAGCCAGACTCCTCACATACGCGAAACCTTCAAGGCCACCATAGACTAAATCCCTAAGATACTGCTCGCCCTCAGCAGCGCGCTGCGTTGTGAAGTAATATTCGGCAGCCTTGACACTGGCACTAGCACCAGACGCCGCAGACCCCGGACCACTAGCAGCACTCCCATTAACACGCCGTGCCGAACTCCCAGCCTTGCCCTTCGCACCCTCTGTCGCACCCACACCCATGCCAGGCAGAATTTGACTCTGACTTTGACTCTGCAGCTTGGCAGCGCTCTCACAGCAGTCCAAACTCTCCCGGATCAGATCAAAGGCGACTTCTTGATCAGTCCGGGATCCGGGCTTCACTTGGTCCGTTGCGGTGCTTGCCGCGCCCTGCGTCTGTGTCTGCGTCGACGCCTGGGGCGCCGCGGCAGCAGCAGCGGGTGCAGTAGCCGTTGGGTATGTCGTTGTTGTGGTAGTGAGCGTAGCGGGAAAGGTTGAATAGGAGAAGTAGGGAACGGTTGGAGTTGTTGTGGTAGGGGTGGAGGTCGTGATTAGCGGTACAGTCGTAGTGACTGGATTTGTTTCAGAGGACGAAGTGCTTGCACCTCCAAACCTCCTTTGCATCTCCTCCGCCAACGCACCAGCCAAGACAGCAAAGGATCCAAAATCCGTAGGCAGGGCCTCTCTCGGCGTCTTCCACGACGCGACCCCGGGAGCAATCGCGTCTGATCCAACGCCCAAACCATCCTGAGTAAACTCAGAACCATAATACTCCTCCCTTTCCTTGCCTTTCGACCTATACGAGCCCGCATTGCGCGTTATAGTCCAATGGCGGCGTTTCCTCGGAGCAGCAGAGGTTGCTGTAGTCGCCGTCGATCGTGGTAAAGACGCCGACGAAGCAGAAGCAGTTCCTGGAGCCTGAGCCTGAGAGGACTGCGGTGCTTGTTGCTGGCCATCTTGCTTCGGCGCCTTCGACTTCCCAGAGCTGTCAGTCTCGGATTTTAGCTGCTGTAAAAAGGGAATGACCAAGTCGGGGTGATCGAGTGACACGGTCGTAGCTGATGGGAAAGGAGGGATGGAAGAGGATGACGAGGGAGCGGAAGGTGCTGCTGATGGTGCGGCAGTTGTTGTGTTGGGGGCTGAGGTGGGAGCAGGGGAGAAATTTGATCGGGGAGTATGTGATGATGAGGAGGACGGCTCTTGTTGTGATTGCGAAAAGGAATGTGAGATGGCTGATGGTGGAGGTGGAGCTTGAGCGGGGTGTGAGGACGAGGCAGCGGTATTGAACAAAGGAGGATATAGAGGGACAAGATGAGGCCTTGTCGGAGGATCTGGGACGAAGAACGAAAGCACTGAAAATGGGTCTTCCACTGTCCAGAAAAAATAAGTTCTGATAAGCTAATAACACACTTAATATAGACAGTGCGTGACTTACTTTCAGTATAATCTAGGCTGCCATCTGCAGCTAAAGGAGGACCTTCACGTTCAAAACGTAGGCGCTCCTTCTTCGTCTTGTAACGTTTGCCTAAGAAACACGGAATCAGAGGTCAAGAAAGCATTTGCTCTTTGTTGCGGCATACCCTTTAACTTCAGAGCGAGCATGGTTTTTGCCCAATCAGACCCCGGAGGAAAAGCACCAAGGCCATCTTTCGACCCAGGGAGACCACCATCAGGTTCTAGGGCTTCCGAAAGCCCACCAGGAGCAGTAGTAGTTTGCGTTTGCCTCCTATACGGCCCTCTTGGGCCCCGTCTACTGCTTGGACCTGCTACAGGAGGCGGTTGAGACACAACGGATGCTGATCGCTCACGTAACGACGTGGAGTCAACATCCATGGGTGTCGGAGCCGTGGTAGTGTCATCGTCGTCACCGTCAATGTTGACTGGTGTAGCATCGTCGTCTTTCTCGACATCTATGTTCCAATCCGTCTCGTACTGGATGACGGTGGACGAGGCTTTGGCGATGTGTTCCAATCCCCAAGTTTCCAGTCTTTGTGCCTCTGTGTGGTATATAGACCCAGGCGGATTGAACATTTTCGCATTGTTCGTTACCAGTCGGAAGTCAGACTGAAGCGCGATGAGCATGAAGCCTAAGTGGATGAAAATGGCTATGACGTACTGCGAAGTCCTCCAATGAACGATATTTTCCTCGATTGACTTTATCTGACATGGTTCCAAGATCCATTGGATGCTTGACAATATCAGAGTACCCAGGAACATTGGCAACATCGACGGGTTGCAGAAAAAAGGCATAATCGTCCTTCCTGTAAGTATGGCGACCTCATGAGCACTGAATAACATGAAATAAACAATTAAAATTTTGCTGACTTTTTCAACTGCGAGATGAGCTTTGTAAGAACCTCTTTGAGAGGTTTAAGCTTGATTGGACGAGGTATCTTTCTCTCCTGGGCCTCAACATCATGATAAACTGGAGCAGAATGAGATAGCGATCCAGAACGGCTCTTTGCTTTGCTGGCAGACTGGGCAGCCTTTAGACTCTTGAGGGAAGGAATGACAAGGGTCAAACCGGACGCAGCGGGGTTTGTTTGCTTTGACTGACTCGAGGCGGGTTGGCTGTAAGAATGCGAAAAGGACTGAGTGCTTTCGTCCATAGAACTTTTCACTTTGGTGGGTTGAAACCGTAATCAAAAGCTCGTGACTCATTCGCAAAGGGCAAGTCACGTGGATGAGTCACGAGCCCAGACCGGTTCGGTTCGCGTCCCACTGATGCAGCGAAAATTCATCCCTTCAACCGAATAAACGAGCGCTTTCGAGGGTTGCTTTTGCTCCTCAACGACCACTGCGAACCTCTCAGATGCCTGACGACCAACCCCATTGCTATCTTCTCTATCCCTCTTTTACGTACCCGAGGAGAGCCAAATATCCAATCTCAGTCGCGTCTGGATTCCTTACGGAACCCTTCTCCGGTCTTGGCTCGCTTGCATAAATCTAAAAGGATCTCCCTGGGACTTCCACCGCCGACTGGAATATCAAAACATTATGTCGAGCCTGCACTTCTCGTGCTACTGGCTTTGCCGCTAGCCCACATAGTGCTAGCCTGATCACTTTTCTTCTTCCAATGTTCTGCGGTGACCGGACAACATACTGATCCTGACAGGGTGCTCGCTGATAATCACTTGTGAAAGGAATTTTCCAACTTCAATACAGGGCACCTTCGCTCTCGCCAGGCTTACAACCCTCGGATGACGACGGGCGGATGATAGTCGCCGTTCTTCCGCCCAAGCCAATGATACTAAACTTTGCGAGCACATGTGGATATCTTGCGATCCGTTCCCACCAATCGAATTTACCACCAATGCTATCCTCAGACAATCCTGTCCAGTGGTCTATTTTTTCACCAATTCCCCAATCACGGGCGCTCTCGATTATTTGAATCTTTTATTTTGATTTATTTGCAGTATTTTTCTCGTGTTTCGAAGACCCCACCCTCGTTCCTTGCCCTTGAGCGCATGAGGGATAAGCGTGAAACATGCGGCCACTCGCACAAGCTCAAAGACGGATGCCCTTGCCCATTCCCTTTCCCGGGTATCGCGCCTCGCGGAGTCTTGCCTGGGCAGGGACACCTCTTCCGCTCAACGTTCTCATGATGCTATTGTTCTGCGGCTTCGAGGCGCTGAAAAAGAAGTCTGCAATCCAGCAAGCGTGCGCACAAGCGAGCACGGTGTGTCCGTCCGCTCATGGTATTCTTTTATCCCTTCCACCTCGATTTCCTTTCCCCAACTTTCGTTCCCTCCGGTGATCCGTATCAACCCACTCTAATCTCTATTCAAGGAAAGTAATACAAATTCTTTCCCTGAGCCACACTTTAAACTTCTGGTCGATGTGGGCCCTTTCGAAAACGTTCTTTCGAGATGGTCCGTCTGATGATTTCTATTCAGTCGAATCTCGGGCACGGTCTATTTTTCTTTAAACTCGGGCTTCTGCAGAATGGAATGGGCAATTAGCACCAAGCTCAGGGCATGCGCGGTCTAAGTGCTCTGACTAGTATGCGTCTATCGACTTTCTGTCCATCTGCCATCTCGGAAGTTCAATGACCAGGGTCCAGGTTCGGAACACAACTCTGCCAATCTTTCACTATCACTTACGGAAGTCCGCGAAATGTCCATCTCGTCGGGGAATTCGGGACAGGTACTCAAATGGTGATTATGCACTGTTCTTGAGCCCCATTCTGCTGCTGTTTTCATTATCGTCGAGGGTGCCCGCCTTTTGCCCTGCCCAGAAAGTCCCCTCATCAATGGTTCTTTTAGGCACATGAACTAGTACAAAAGAGTATCTAAAAGTGTACTCGCTCCTGAAAGAATCTTCTCATGAAGGTTTTATTTTCTCTTTCAGGCTCTTCGTCGATATCATCCGCATTCGTGGGACAAAGTATCGTCCTTCTTGCAACGCTATGTATCTATTCTCTCCGCGGGCTGGGACTCTGGCTGGAACAAATTCAAAGGCCGCTGAGTTGGGTGACGGCCTCATTACAGCAAGCATAATTATAAAGCAGTGTCCTTTCATTCTGTAATCTTTCCGCAGCGCATTCCGCATCTGAATTATCGTCTTCTTGATCTTCTCTTGTTCTCGTTCTGTCTCGTCTCGTGCAAAAAAAGTGCTATCCTCCGATCTTCGGTCCTAATAACTGAATGGAACCATCTATCATCTGTGTAATTGGTGTAATCATGGGATCGGTCTTTGAAGGCATACTTCCGTTTTCGAGTCGGTCAGAAGTTCTCTCCCCAGCTCTGGATTTCCTGGCTTACACAATATGGGACTCCGGAACGGTTAGGGCGGCCCTCTAGCTCTTTTCCAGATCTACTTTGGCTCGCTATTTAATTGACCTGACCCTTGACGAGTCCTCGGTCCGGTCAATAGACTTGCAGCGCTTTGCCTTTACGTTCTCGCTTGGGCTCGTGCCGTGCTCGATCCTCGCCTATTCTACGACCGCCCATGATCCATCATCAGTAAGGCTGACATCAGACGCTTTCATCTTGGAAAAGTCGCAAGATGTCTCGCAGCTGCATCGAGATAATGATATAAACCCTTTCATCATCAATGCAGAAGGGCCTATGCCTGCTTTAGGAAGCTTGGGGTCGTGTTCTTGTTCTTATCACTGGCCAGTGGCAGGATGGCCGTCTAGCCTGGGGCAATTGCAATAATTTTAATCGTCATCAGCATCAATTGAACCTGCTGAGTCCTGCAGTCTGGGGAAAATCAGTGGCTTATTTATATATCGTCCTCGGCATGCCCATCTCTAGCTGCATTCAGGTCTGTCAAATCGCACAGGACGCCGGGCATCCTCATGTTTTCAGCTTTGGGTTCTTTAATTACGCTCCCTTTAGTAGTGTGATTTAATGGATCCATACTGGTGACGTGCTATGAAAAGAGCCCCTCCCTACGAGTCTATTGTGCAGCCATCAACATCATGGCACGCTGCTCTTGAACTTAGACCTAGGTTTAATTGATGACCGCAGGCTATAGTGTGTATATACGCCCCGCTAGTGCAAAAATACTTGCCCAGCGAGATGGTACACGGTCGCCGAGGTAATTGGCGTGCCCAGGCCTCTTTCGACCGTCTTGGGGTGCTGAGAGATAGCGACCAGGCATCTTTTCGGTCTCTGTTGACCTCCTGTGAGGCCGCTGTAGCGTTTTCATTGTCGTCATTTGCTCAAGGTATAGGAGGAGCGTTCCAAGCCGAGGTCGATTTCCATCTCTATCAGTTTTTTGATCAAGAATTGGGTGCGCGGGAAAGGCGTCTCCCTTCTACCGCATGGACAATGGGAGCACGAAATTCAGATGCATATGAAATTATGCGTATTTCTTGTGCTGATGATGGCTCGATGCGCTCAGAGTCGAACGATGGAAGGCTTCCGTAAGGACATGCGCTAGAGAGCCTTAGTCCGAACGTGGTCAACAACCTCGTCAGCAATTATAGAGTCAATGAGGAGATCATTTTTAATTAGGGGTGAAGTGGACATTGACTGAATGGCGAAAGAAGGGTGTTCATAACTGTTAAACAAACAGTCGAATGAAGGATGTGATTTGCAAGACGTATGTTGAAAATATCTCCGTGAAATCCCAGCGTGAGCAAGAAAGAAACAGACAACTCGACATGCCGATCGACTTTGATGTGTTGTCTGGTTATTTGCCTGTGTGGTCAACGTGACTGATTGTCACGTCAAGCTTGGGTTCGCGTTCGGCAAGGGTGACAGGACAGGCTGGTTCACAAAAGTTCAAGGGTTGTTCGTTGCTACGACAAGTGCGTCTAAATGTCGGCCGTCACAGTCTCGTCTATCTACACACTTGCTCAGTGACAACGGTTGTCTAATGTCGCCAATTTATGCTCGTCTCGGACCTCTCGTCTCGCCAGAAGAAGCGTCGAACTTTGGGTTGCCTCACTGTGTTATTTTTCAATCGGAAGTCTCGGGGTTACTACCCAATATGTGGGTTTCACGATCTCACAGTTTGGAAGAATTTGATCACAAGATCTGGAAAAAACATCGACACGCCTAGCAAAAAATAATTATTGCGTGGATCGGCCGTTACGCGTTCTTGCGACCTGGATAAATCGTTAATGGAACTCGTAACGTTATTTTGGTTACAGTACTTAGATATCGGCAATTGCTATACTTACCCATGAGGCTTTTTGGTCCTTCCCCCGGACAACCAGCTTCTCTATTTTTTCCACCACCACCTCCCCACCTCCCTCTCGCGGTGTGGCCCTTCTATTTTCCTGATGTGTTGAGACCTGCATCAACGGGGCACATCTGTTCGTTTCGTTCTCCCGTCCTTCATTTGTCATTTCTTCAGCGTGGATGTCGAAATCCAGGTCGCCTTCTCCCACTCATAATCTTCCACCTCCAACTAATATTACTCATTACTCACTATCATCCACGACTTCACGACCCCAACCACTATCACTAGAGGAGGATCAATCCCGACGACCCGTTACACTCGAATACAGACAACCACTCACCGTACGCCTCTCGCCCCCGCCTCCAGAGCCCCAGGTAGCGGAATCGAGCACTAGCCATCGCCGCCGCAGATCCGCGGAAGCCTCCCGAGACGAGCCAATGGCTAAACGCATTCGCAGAGAGTCGCCTGAAACGCGAGGAAATGCAGAGAGTCATTCCAGTCCGTCTTCTGACTCTCAGGACGACATGGCAGACAATGAGACAGATTCCGGTAAAGGCCAAACAGCCGCGCCCCTCCCCCCTGCACCGCCGAAGAAGAAGCGCACCCGCACCTTAACGACGCCGCATCAATCTGCGGTATTACACGCTTTACTTGCTCAGGTATGTCCTCTATGTCATAACCTGTCGTCATCGTAATAACGACGCGTTATTCCGTCTAGTCACGATTTCCAACGACCGCTATGAGGGAGGAGGTCGGGCGCGCCATTGGTCTCAGTGCCCGGAAGGTTCAGGTATGTCTCACCCTCGCTCCTGTGGATGTAATGCGCAGTGAATTGACCGCCATCTGTCAGATCTGGTTTCAGGTGAGAATATGTCTCGCCTTGAACCACCGGAATTAATGTCTAATTTAACGTGCGTAACCCAGAACCAAAGACAGAAGGCGAGGAGACCCCGCAGCCAGAGTGATGCACCAGCCAATCGACTACCTCAATACGGTGCATTTCCAAGCGCCGTAGAGCCCATGGTGAGTGTATTTATCTCAATTAATGACGTTTTGCGCAGTCTTTTTAATTATGGTTTAATTATCCTAGCACCCTCCTCGAGGATTCGAACAACACGGAGCAGAACACATGGCTTATGCTGGGCAACCTCGTCTTGAGTTGCATGGAGGTATGGTAGAGCCCCCGGCTAGATTACTTGGGCCTGGGATGCCTGGCGCGCCGGGACAGCCTTCCCCAAGTTATCGACCAGGACTTCCTTCTCTAGGAGCTCCTCCTCCCTTGGAATCCCGGTTTCAGCCAGGATATAGTTTCCAGCGAGCCCCTAGTCCCCAGCCATACAGATCGCCGCGGATGTACCCATTACCTGGAGCGAGGCCTTCTACTTCTCAACCTAGTAATTGGCGCGAGAGAGATCCATCGCGAACCTTGCCGCCTCTGGAGTCAACGCGACCAATGACTTCAACGTATAGTGCTCATCGACCATTTCCTCCAGGCCCTCCGTACCCTCCACCACCACCGGCGTTTCATCCTCCACGTTCCATTTCTCCGGAGCCTCGATTTGCTCATCACCCGCCTGAACCTTCTCCAAGGGCACCTATCACTCTGCCACCGCCATTTACGTTACAACCGTCTCCTCAATGGGATGATAGTTCTTATACGCCGCTTCCGAGACCTACATCGTCACCTTGGTCTCGTCCGACGTCTCGCTCGACTAGAGGAAGGTCGACTTCTCCTGTCGCTTTTCGGAGAGAACATATGGGAGAAACAAGTGAAGCGTATTATCTAACCGAGTTGCCGCCGCTTCTTCATTCTTCTCCACGTTCTATCCCAACGGCATCCACATCTAATCCTCCTCCCTCACGCTCAGGACGCTATGATCCTGTACGTGCGACATTTGTGGCGCAGTCACCCCCTCCAGTATCGCGGACGATATCGCCCACTCGCGCCGGAGGCAGGGAAGAAAGCGACGAACCGAGCGACAAGAACGGCTCCCCCGTGCACAAAGATCTCTGAACCGCCCAATCAATGCCCGGAATTCTAATGTTATTGTCTTATGCTGACCTTCAAATCTGTGTTCTTCTTGACCTCACGCTATTAACGAAACTTATCACGCCTGCCCAAAACAAGACGTCTCTTTCGTTCTTTACCAGCCAGCCTTACGCGAGTACTTTCCTTTCAACCTGCCTAAAATGTTCTTCAATACCCCTGGAAGTTTACGATCTCTATAATTCCCGCCCTCTATTAAAGCCCCGCTATTGTCGCAACATGGTCTTTCGACAACCCCATTTTAACTGCATCTAGACCCACTCCATCGACTCTCTTTACGCCTTCTTTTCGTCATCCTTCCTCTCCTTTTATCTTGCTGTATCTTGAAAGTTTTCTACTACCTACATTCTTATAATACATTAACTGTTTCGATAGTACGCTTATTGTCTCCATATACGTATTCTGATTCAAGTAGCTATCTACATGTCCAATATTATAATCGTATTAATGTCAATCATTTATTCATTGCACTGGAGGGGTGGAATCCCATTAATGAAAGAAGATCTATATTCGTGAGTCGATACTGTCATTGAAGGAAATAATAGGAACCAGTCAAGATCTTTTCTCACTAATGCATCCGCAATCATCATCTCCGTGGGCTTCTCATACATAAAAATTTAAAACAGAGGGAATATGTATGTCTACACATATCATGACGCGAATACCTGACTTCTTTTCGAGCGTATGAACGCCGTTGACAGTTTAGCTCCCATCTGCGAGCCGCTTCTCTGCGGCGAGCCGGACGCGTAACTGAGCGCGCCTCCTTAATTTGGCCTCCCGTGTCCGGGCTTCTTCTGCCACGATACCGGAAGCAGATTCCGGATCAGCACCATCCCCCACTCCCTGGGCTATCAAACCCGGGGACGAACCTGAAGCTGATTTGCCATCACTTCTGGGAAGGCTAGAAGTCGATGACCTCTCTCGATGTGGAGAGCCAGGGTATGCAGAATTCAAGTCCACTCGCGGAGAATTGTCAGGACCCTCACGAAAGCTTGAGTTGACGGGCATGGAAGCATGGGCATGATTTTTCTCGAGTGCGAGGCGAGCCAGTAATTTCGTGCGCATTTCCTCAGCGTCAGACTTGACAGCACTCGCGTGGGGAAGCGGCTGATTGGCAAGGGTGATCGATGTGGCCTTAGAAAGGCTACCTTCCCCAACGGGGGAAGCAAGGGACTCAGGGACTAGACGCTTTGGCGAAGAAACGGACTGAACCTGAATGTCAACTGTCCCGAATTGCGCTCCGTGCATGGAAGGACTTCGTGTGTCCCTCTTTGCATTCGGCCTGGAATCAGGGACTTGATCATGATGGAGAAGTCTTTGCAAAGAATCTTCACTTCCGGTTTTGGCCGCATTTGAATTCTTTCCTTGGGCCCGTGGATTCGAGTATTTCTTTCCTTGCAGTCCAGTGACATTTGATGACGATGGCAAGGCGCGCACATCATTGATAGCGTTATAAGAGATCCCGTGTGATATGCTATTTCTAGTACTGATCACATTATCGTGATTTGCGTGGGTCGTCTGAACGCTTCTTCGAGGAAGAGTCGGAGTCGTCTGTGGTGGTGGACGGGGTGTAGCAGATAGCTCGTCTACGCTTGTAGCAGATAATTGGACGGAACTGACACCATTTTCTTTCATCGCGCCTTCACGCGATGACGATGGTGAATGGAGAGCGTCAAGATCACTGAGAAAAGGCTGTTCCCGCGCCTTTCCTTTGCTATTTCTGGAGGAAATTGTTTTCTCAACGCCAGCAATTTCAGGTGGGCATTCAATGCCGTCTTGGCTCCTCGAAAAGGCTTGTATGGTCGGTTCTGTGTAGATAGACAAAGGGGTGAAATAGAAATGAATGAGTGAGAAAATTAGGTGTACATATCTCAGAAAAGCGAACCTTGGAAATTTTGCTCCTTCTTGAATTCTTTAGAAACACCTTTGGCGCCGCCATTTCCAGAAAGATGTGCCTGAACAGTTTCGAACAACGTCTTGTGGCGTGGTGGCTTTCGCAGTTTTGAGCCAGATGGACCAGAGGAAGCTTGCCCTTCCCCACTCATCTCAGCGTCTGTTCGCAAGGAATCTTCCACTGGAGGCGTCAAGTTCAGTTCTGATGTTCCAGTATCAGCTATGGACCCTGTGGCTTCCGAGACAGCGCTCCGTGCGGATCGAGTGCCAGATTCTATCCCCATCTCACTGGCCTTGCGTTTTCCCTTCCCCTCGTGCTTCTCGCTGTCAGATATTAGATTCTTGTCAATAATGCCTGTCGGTGATCTCGAAAAGGTCTTGTATGACGATTGCGCCGTAGAAGAATTCCCACAAATCTCATCATCTTGAAGTGAAGTAAGACGAGATTTTCCTTTGTCTCTGGGAGGGTGATCTTTGGCGCGGCTGTGAGAATTGTGGGAAGTCTCCTTGCCCAAACTATTATCACCCAATCCTACGAGGTCCTCTGAGAGAGCTGGACCTTGCGGAAAGCAATCGCGCCTATTGACCTTAGAGGTAGAACTGGGTGGAGACTCGGCCCGCAGGCTCGCAGGGAGTCTACTTGTTTCTAACAGGACTGAGGACGACTGAAGGGGTGCGCCGGACTGTCGAGGAGGCCGCCACCGACGGATTCGTTCGACATCTGGCGGTGGTGATACTCCCTGAGGGGCATCGTACTGGATTCCCAGTAATGAGCTTCTTTGACACGCGCCACAAACTTAGTTGCTCACCTGAACAACTGAGTCGTATACAAAAAGATCTCTGTAAGGAGATCTCACATAACAATAAACCTCTAGAAGCGGGGTCAGCTCTCTCTACTTTGAAGTGGACAGTGACAGCTCACCGTGTGCAAAGTGTTCAGCATTGACATGTCTTCCTCCAGGAGTGTACGGTTCATCCATGTCAAGAAATTCAGATATTAGCTTCACAGCGGACTCGGAACGAATGTCTATTGCTTTCATCAACGATATGATGAGAGTCGTGAGGAACTGAAGTAGACAATTCAGGGACAAAATTTGAGAAATATTCTTGCAATCTGACCTCGACATCCAGTCCTTCCCAGACCTGTAATTCTCTTCTCAAAAAGGATGTCGTACGCGAAATCAAATCAGGAGATGAAGCGAATTGAGCGGGAGACGGGTACGGGCGATACTTGGTATACGAGTTTGAGGCCACATGCTGCTCAATTTTTAGGTCAAAATTCTTGGAAGTTCAGAAGAATTCCAATAACTTACCTTCGCGTATAGGTCATGCTTGTATATCCATCGCCGTTTGGCAATAGATCGCTCCAGCTTGTCAAATTCTTCGCTTTCATTCTCTCGGACTCCCCATTCACGTTCCCGCCTCCTTCTACGAGCGTCTTGTCGAGTGGCTTGGATCAAGGAATCACTTGAAGCTGGACGAGATGGGGGAGGTGATCTGCGTAAGGGTGGTAGGAAATGCTTGCGATAGTCGTACCGCGATCTTATGGAGTGAATCAGATATTCCCCAATATTCTGTGAGCAGAGGGGACATCGCCGAGATTGCTCTAGGCAAAAGTTGCATCTTGTTAGCTTTCCTTCCATTCAACAAGATACTTGGGCCCGACCTGTCCACACTAGGAGGCATTCAAAACAAAACTCATGAGAGCATGTAGGAACCACCGTCCGGTCTACGATAGACTGGAGGCAGATGCTGCAATTATTCTCGTTGTCTTCTTCGACTTCAGAGTCTCCTTCGGCAATGTCAGGTTCGTCTTCAAGAATTTGGGCAGCTCCTGGCTCTGCAGCTTCGGTGTCTTCAAGCTTGATACGCTTCGCTGGAGGAGATGAAACGACACTGGTCATAAAATAGGCCGGAGTCGTGATGGACGGTGAGCTAAATGGCTTCGACGCTGTCGGCACGAAAGTAAACTCCCGCTTTGTCAGCAGTCATGATCTCGTCGCGAAATTGCTTGAGAATTGCACAAAAATTATTGAACATGCCTGTAACTATCTATTGTAGTACTGGTTACAGAAAGCAAATGAAATGTGATATGCAAAGTGATGGTGACTGCATGAATACTGTACAAATGGAATAAAATAGAATAAAATTACCGTCCAAAGATTGTCTACCTCAGCCAAACCCGATTAGATGATGTAATGAAATCAGAAAGACCTGTTTCCCCTCTCTTCCTCTGCCACCTCCATCATTAGATCTATGAACGGGTGATAATGAACACAGCTGCTCCATGACACGACGTGATGAACCTTACCTCCCCAGACTGATGTTTGCATGGCTGTAACGATATCCTGGGGATCGTCGTCGACAAGTGACACGCGCCTGATGAGCAGACAGATCTAAGTCAGTAGGGCTCGGTCTTATGAAAGAAAGACATACGGCGATCTTGTTGTGTCGGCCGAGAATGTGCTGTAGCCACTGAGACGTCGGCTACTGCGCTGCAGCTTAGGTCCTGAATGATCCATTGCCACAGAATAATCAGAGTGACTGAATCGGATGTCGACCGGTGTAGGACTTCCAGGACTAAATTCGAATCCGGCACTTGAAATATCCCGGGACGATAAAGGAGGGGTGCCCGGCATGTCCTCGACGACGATAGAGGGAATTTCTATCAAGAACAAAAAGTCAGGCGATTTGGCTTCCCAGCCAGATGTCCGTCCTGACTTACCCTGCTCCAGTTTCTCTGCCTTCTTTCTCTCCCGATACTCCAGGAATCGTCTTCGGTACGAAATCGTCTTCAACAGCGATCTCACACGATCCAAGTTGACAAGATCGGTGACCAGCTTATTGATTTCGTTCCTAGCGACTAGGTCCTCTAGTCTATAGACACAGCCGTCTATCAGCCAGCTGAATTCTCAAAGAATGGAACAGACGTACACTAGAGCTTCAGAATCATTGATGAGCTTGTGATGTGCCAGGAGCGTCAACATGTCGGTAAATGAAATCCCTCGGCCCTGTTCGTGCGATATAATGGCCTCGTGGTACAGACGGCTGTATAATGCCTTGCGCCTTCGCACATCAGCGTAGTCGATTTGATCAACAATGGATTCCAGCTTTGAGAGATCAACACCGTTTACGACTCGCGAGTTCCAGGCCTGATCGCTCAGTGGATCACGGGCAACACTAAGTATGTTTTGGACGCTGTACTCTGCGGGATAGATGCGAACTTCGAAGACACCATTGAGTTTCTTATAAGATTAAAAAAGTCAGTAAATTGCATGGCCAATCCATAGAAATGACCGTATACATACATGGAAGAATCGAGCGAAATTCTGACGCTCCAGATAGCCCGTCTTCTGATTGGCAAATTCTCCCCAGACCTTCTTGAAAGATCTCATCTGTTCCCTTGATATCGACCTTGATCCGCTGCCAGATGCTTGGAATACATATGAAAAGTTTTCGACGACAACACCTAGAATAGTCTGTCAGGCACTGCACTAAGAATGAAAGGGAACAATCTCACCAGTAAACATGTTGACGAAAATATACTAGGCAATAGATCAGACATGACAGTTTAAAGGCCAAGAAGAGTGTTCCTACCATGCTGAGAAGGTTCCAAGCTATGAACAGTCCAAATGCCCATGCAGTGCTGCCGCAATCGGTGTCGCCAGGAATGATAGTACAGCGAGGGTATGTCAGATCACTTGAACAAATTGTAAGCAACGGTGACAGTAATCCTGAGGCGTATCACTTACTAATCATGCATGTATTGATTCCAACCTTCACTGAAAAGATATGAGTACGTGAACCACTACCTCAAAAGAGTATGACAAACCCAGTGCTCTGGAAAGCCAGCATCACCATGGCAGATCCTAGAGATGAGTAATTGGTCGTGCGTGTCTCGGCTCCACCCCACTTCGTCAGACCAAAGACTTCCATGAACATGATGGAGAAAAAGATGAACAGGACGATCCATAGGCCAAGCAAACTGAAGATTGTAGGCAGACTAGCACTAAAGCAAGGATAAGATTCAGCACGGCGAAAGAAATTATGATGAATGATCTTACACAGCAGTTTTGAACAGCATATTAAGGCTGTTAGTGCGCTGCACGAGCTTGAAAGCAATGCTGACCAGGAAAAGTTTTTGCAGCTGCTGGGTCCCAAACCCGCTATGACCAAAGCGGACGATAAGAGTGGTGATGAAACTGCCACTGGCTACGACCAAATCGAAGAGATTCCATCCATTGGCGCGGAAGCTCCTCCAGCCGAGGCCGAACCAGCGAATGAAGACATCAAGAAGGTAAAATGTCATGATCGCGAGGAAGAAATCATCTTTGCGAACATGAGTCCAGTAACCATTGCAACGTAACTCGCACTTACTACGGAAGGTCTCGGCCAGATTAGACGTAGAGAAGGATTGTGTCCTGCAAAGCAGCATGTAAGTCATATATCCATGCTCGACTCGAGAGGGCAACGGTACTTACATAAGGGCAACAATGTGGAGAAGGAAGAGAAAGGTCAGCAATCTAGACCACCATCCGTGTTTGTGGACTGCCCGATCAAAGCACCATCTTCGAAAAGGCGAGGTCGGCCTGACTTTGGGACGCTTGGAGGGTCTTTGTCTAGCGAAGAGCTTCTGAAGGTCGATCCATTCACGTTGAGCCTGGGTGAGGAGTGCACTTCCAGTCTTCGAACGGAAGTTACCAATGATGATGCTGAGATGGACGATCAACTTTAAAAAAGCTCACAAACGGAGAAGACCGAGCTCATACCTGACAAAAAGTGTAAGGATGACCACGCCACCTAGGAGATTGTAGATGACAATGAAGATGGCGTTTACTTGAGCAGCATTTGTGTTGGGTTGCTGACCAGGGCCGGTGATGCTGATCAGGACATTCATGACATCTATCCATCCTTCCAGAGAGACAATTTCGAAAAGAATGAGCAAGGATGCACGAAAGGAGTCGAAGCTGAAGGTCGTTGATGGTGAAGGATTATCCCAAACTCGTGGTACCGGAAATCCGAAAGCATTGTCGTAAACTGTATTGACGTATTCAGCCGTACAGTCCCCAATTCCATTAACCGAACCGTCGTTGCATTGATTCACCAGGCCATTGAAAATGTTGAGACCCCAGACAGCATAAGGAATCATGTAAAGGATGGCAAGAATAGCAGCATCCATGATCCGGCTGGCGCCAGAGATAATGAGGGTTTGGAAGGTATTGCGCATTTTGTCAATGAGGGTGATAAGCCTGAGAGCCCTGAGAGCTTTCAGAGACCGCGTGAATCGACTCAGTCCGCCGATGAATATCAGGCCCGTTGTGACGTTGACAATAATACCACACATGATGAAAAAATCCAAACAATTCCAGATGCTCCTCATATAGCCGTTGGGTGTAAAGATGAAGCCGTCGGCGATGACCTTGATCATAAATTCGACGAATAGCGCAAAGCCAAAGGCAGCTTCGGCAATCTCGAACCACGCTCCGCGAATATGTCCGAATTGCTGAAAGTAATGACGGCGATAGGCAGGAGTCGCAATGCCTTCTACCACGATACCTCCAACAATGGTCAAGAGGATGACCAGCTGGAAGATCGGGTGGGCAACAGGAGAGGGTGGCGTTCCGAAAATCCGTTCGCCTCTCGCTGGCTGTACAACCTTCTGGCACATCTTGCGCAACCAATTTTTCTGACCAATGACCCAGAAGACTTTATCATACGACGGATGGTCGCGAATGAAATCGGCTCTCTGGGCTCGTCGTTCGTGGTACTCGTCGTCAGCAGCATCCGCATGACTGTCCGCATTCACTGTAGCGAGAAGCTCCCTAAAAGTTCAAGTTAAAATAGAAACGTGTAGAATGCAAAACTGATCGTACAAGTGCCGCTCCGTCTCTTCATCAAAGGGGTCAATGCTACTTGATGCATCCTTGTGTCGCAAGCTGCCCAGAGATATGTCGTTCGACTTAATGGAATCACCAGCGAAAAGTTGTTGAAGTGCTGTCAACGACTTTGACGAGTAGTGCTGGGGTTTCATGAAGCGATTCTTCCTTACGACCTTCTTCGCATTTGGTGAGCAAAGACTGCTGAAATGACGTGTGAAGGAAATATACTCACAAAGCTAGCAGGAATAGGATTGACATCCCTAGTCATTGAGATGTCTTGAACCAAAGATTTCTGCATTGGCAGAACGAGGTTGGAAGGGAGGTTCACCTTCGCCGTCTCCGGATTCGCCTTCACCCAGCGGTACGGGTTCAAACGTCGTAGCCACGCCGCACTGACATCCTGAGCCTTCTGCTGATTATAATAGTGAGATGCCTGCTTTGCCTTCTTCTGCTCTTCCGCAACTTCGAAGTTCTCATTGATGACAGCAATGAACATTTGAAGCACAATGACTGCGAGTCGGAAGTTGGGTCAATGAAAGAATTGAATGGTAAAAAATCAAACATACAGTTGGCAAACAAGAACCACGCCGAGATGAAGATCAAGGCGATGACAGACTGTCCGAGGGGCTGTTCTGCTTGTCCAGCACTATACAGGACATTGGTCCAATTCTCCGACGAGAAGACCTGATACATGGCAAGGAATGCATTCCAAATCTCTCCGAAGTTCTCGTTTTGATCATTACCAAAGTCGCCGCGGAGAAATTGCACGGCAACCAAGGCAGCAATGTAGTTGATGATGATCAAGAACAGAGCCATGTTGGACAGACCATACATGTTACCGAAGACGGCCAACTAGGTGGCGAAGGGCAGTAAGCAAAATAACTATACCAGAGAATAAAAAGCACGTACCAACAGCGGCTTCATGTGTGGTACAACTAAGATGACCCTATAAAACCTCGCTAGCTGGAAGATCGTGAACCAAGGATAAATAGCTGAATTCCTGATGACCGGAATCTGGATGATCGAACATGCGACGGCGAGGGTCCCGTCCAGCCAATTGTTCCCGCTCTGAAAGAACGAACGCCAGTCCGGAAGCGACGCAAGTATCCTCAAGCCTATCTCGAAGTCGAAAGCGATCGTGATGGCTATCTCGCCGTAGTAGATAATTGCTTCATGCACTGGCGAGACATCAACCGTCCGAGTGGCTTGCAGGACCAATTCTGTCAAAGCCAGGATGATCCAGCACCACTTCGTGTAGGCATAGATCGTCTTGGCGGGATTTGACCTAGCGGCCGCTTTCCTGCCATCTACAATTGCCCAGCCGTCGTCTTGAGGCTTGTCGATCGCTATAAGGCTGTAGAAATATATGCTTAGATCAGAGAGAGTAATCGTGCTCGAGAAACACGTACGGTGCAGCGCCAAAGGCACTTTTCTGCGTCTCTGACCGGATTGCTGAGAAAGAGTTGGTGATGACAGCCACAAAGAGGTTGATGAGCCAGAAGTTCAGGACGATGATGGCAATGATGAAAAAAAGACAGGAGACGAAGAACTCTGCATCGATCATGGAGTACATCAACGGCGACCACTAGAAAGACGACAACTCCAGTAAGACATTGTGTTTCGTCAATTTGGCAATGAACATACCCCGTTTGCAGAAGCAACAATGATAACTTGAAGCAACGCATAGTAAATAGCATCAAAGCTCTCTATGTTGCCCATCGGATTCGAGATCTCCTGGCAAACCTGCCCTAGCGGACAGATATACCCTTTCGCGGTCGAAGCAGTCTGACCGTTGAGCTGCAGGTACCCAGTAACGTTCAGCGTCTTCGGGTCAATGTATCCTCCGCATAGCTGGCCGTTTCTGATGTGTGGTGACTCGCCTAGGGTTGGTTGAATGACACAGGACCGTCGGAAAGAGCCTTTGAATGATTGGACGCCAATAATTCTAAACCAACGGGTGTCACAGGACAGGCGTTTTAGAAAGACGATCACGACTCACGAGAACAATACCATGGCAAAAACTACGAAATATGCGACGCTAGTGAGGAGCGGTCGCGCAGTCTTGAGGGAGTGCATGATGGTCTGTCAAGTCGTATTATGTAAGCAATTGGAGGAAAAAGAAAAATATTCATCAGAGCTTACCGTTGTACCAGATGTGATCGTTAGAAGCCTAGCTGTCCTAATAACGCTCATAGCCCTGAAGATCCCAATGTGATACTTCCCCCTCTCCACGCCCGTAACCGCCAACGCAAACGAGATCCAAAAGCTGACAATTGCAATGAAGTCGATCCTGCTCCAACTCTGCCTTAGATACGGTACGTTTCTCTGCGTCTTCTCGTGAATGTGACCTATGCTTAAGCGGAAGGGAAGTCCGATGGTGTCTGGGTGCGCGGCTGAGAGGTCTGAGCGCATGGCCATCGATAAGCCGGTGGGTTCGGAAGGGTCGCGGATGGTGGAGTGGAAGCGGTGCGCGGTGTCGATGATTTTGGAGGTCATGCCGCCGTCACGATATGGTGGATGGCCGTTCGCTGTGGAAGGAGCAGTAGAGGTCTTGTTGATGGCAGTCATGGGATATGCTGCTGATGCGGGCGGTAATGCAAATGGCCTCAAAAGTGTCTTCTGGATCCTTTGTAACTTTTGCGTGATGGTTCCACCGCGATGTAACGAGCCTTGTCGTGCTATGCCACCAGCTGGTGGTATGGGTGTGGGGGTATATGGTTGGTCCGATTGTATTGACGAATGCGAAGAAAAGAGTGAGGTAATCGACACTTCAGGGTCGAATAAAAATCCAGTGACACATATGCGAGCGAAAGCTTCTAAACTGGAGAAACGGTATGTCAGGAAATGGTCAAGGAGAGCAGATTAAGAGGGGCTCACGTAAATACAATAAATAATACAAAGAGAACATAGTCTTCCCATGAATGAAAGTATCCTTTTACAATTGGAGGTAATACCGGACCACTTGAGTCAGGCAGCGCGGATGGCAATACGAGGGTCGGTGCAGCCTGGATGGTTAATACGATAGCGTTGAGCATGATTAATAGTAGAATAATAGGTTCTGTCCATCTATCAGAAGCGTAAGAAGCCGTTAGTAGGATACTCAGGACGCGATGATTATGGAAAAGCACGTACGGATGCACAAGAAAATTAAACAGCGAAAGCCGTACTTTGCTTCTCGGTCCAAGAAAACCAAGCGTCCGACCACGTATTGGCAACACCTTTTTCAAATCATACACAGGCGGCCCATCCTCGTCCTCGTCCTCCACGGTAGGCTTCTTATCCTTCAAGTCCTCATCGACATCCTGCAACCTTATCTGCCCTTCCAGGCCGGTATTCGCGATGTTGACGACTCTGAGCGACACCCTCCTGAGGCTCTTCCCCACAGACTTGAACGCCTCCTCCGTTTTCTTCAAGGGAGAGGTAGAACCGCCTTCCGTGTACTTCAGCGTCCTCCTTTTGATGCGAGACGTAGGTGTGCTCGGAGACTCCCCATCTTGCTCCGGATCACCAGAGATATAGCCCTCGCCATGCGACATGTTCGTAGTCAGATGGGCTTCGTCGTCCTCCCTGTGTCCGTCGTCCATCTCGTGCTCGAAGTGGCCTCTCTGATTTCGATCATGGTTGACGTGATGATGGTTGACAAGGGAGACTGTGGATGGTCCAGCCATAGTGCTGGAAGGGCCAGAGGTGTATGAATCGTCCGTGTAAGCGTCTGAAGGGTTCCTTGACATTGCCATCGTCCGAGGTGTATACGGCCGTGTCGAATCTATGGCATACGGGTTCGTTTCCCTCGAGCGGTCTACTTCGGACACGTAGAATGGATCGTGTCCGCGCCCTCTGGGCCCTCTTGGAGAAGTCACAGACGGCATATTTTGGGCAAAACCGCCACTCTGAGGGGTCGTCGTCGTGGCCGTGACCGAACCTGGTGACTGCGTGCGTTGCGAAGTCTGACCTAACGAGATCTGCAACGGGTCCGGACTCGTGCTGCTATCTCTATCCCTGCCCGTCTCTCGCAACCTATTTCCCCAACTCCTCCTTCTTGCAAGCGTAGCAGAGCCTGAGCCAGAAGCTTCTAGAGCTGTGGCAGGAGAGGGCGATGGCGGTGCAGAGAAACCGCCAGCAGCGAGATCGATACCAGACGCAGCTGAGTTTGGGTCGAAGAAAGTCCTAGCGGGTGATGAATGATTGTGGTGGTGGTGGTATTTGTCGTGATTTTCCATGACATGGACCAAGTAGCCGAGGCTGGATCGACCAACGACGGAAGCAGTGAAGAGGAAATTAGGAAGCCGAATTTTCCTCTTTCAGCGTGTCGTAGCTGCGGGCCGAAGCTTTGGCATCAAACGACGTGGATGCTTGGCAGCGCCCGCATATGACAGAAAAAATACAGAGAAAGTTGACACTAAATTCCATTCAACACGTCTTACAAAAGTCCTACATCGTATCTACACCCTTGAAAGTCTGACTGCATCTTTCATCCTGCCATGAACCAACTCAGCCAACCATGCTGCGTTTACGACCTCTCAAACGAACTAAAAAAAGTCAAAGATAAGAACTCCGATCCGAAGTCATGAAGAGAAGTCTATTCTCACCATCATCTAATCGCCTACGCAGAGCTGTCCATTCCTTGCCCATCTTCTTACCATAGGCCTCTAGAACAGACGCGAACATAGGCTCAGAATCAGGATGGGTCGAGGCGAAGGCTCTTTCGAGCACGTATAAATCGACCGCTTTGTCCTCAACAAGCGTAGAATGATATGATAATCCAAAGTCAATGAGGACCTGTGTAATTGGTCAGTCCCCGGTGCAGACGGTACAACGCAGAAACATGGGAGAACACACCAGCTCTGGCGTAGAGTCCGGGGAGGATGGGCGGCGCAACATCATGTTTGAGGTAGTGAGATCTCCGTGAACGATGTCAGCAAGATGCATTTTTGCAATCTCGACGCCTATAAGTCCCATCAACGCGTCTGGATCAAAAGAATATCAGATCCTGGGGTAGATAGCAAGCAGAGGAAAACAGTTATACCAACTGAGAGCTGAAACGCGTCCAGTGGATTCTGATCCTCTGCACTGACCCCATCCACTCCCTCTTCGCTATCTTCAGCCCCGCTTGGCAGTAGACGCTTCACGCTTGACCCTTCGATCCACTCGATACCCAGTAATCCCTCAGAGGCGTCCACCATCCTCACACCGGGAACGTTAACACCCGACCTAGAAAGTCCCAGAAGCCAACACATCAGGACCAAATCGCAGCATGATCAACCCAAGATCGAACACACCCACCTCAAACATTTCAGAAGCGCCCTCGCCTCCCCAGCCACACGCGCCTTGGTCAACGTCGCATCCAAAGTCGGGTGCCTATAGTGCTTCTTGAACCGGTGCTTGAACAAGACAGGGACACCGCCAGGCGTCAGGCTCCCTTTGTAAACTTTCTGTCTGTGCCGCCGTAAGTTGGAAAATAGTCCCGATGCTGAAAGAGTCAGAGGGGACTTGCGGCTTCAGCACCCTGGGAGATGAGCGTCGATGATGCTAGTAGTCTTTCAGATGCCGAAGTAGAAGCCATTTTGAGGGGGAAAAGGGGCGTAAGGGCTTGGAGAAGGAAGAGGTTTGAGTCAATTGGCGAAGCCGAATTCTAATCTCTTTTGTTTGTATTTGTGAAGATCAGACGCTTGCACCTTTGCTATCGCGTTGGTGTTGACAGCACATGCTCTCTTTCTTGTCACCTCCTCGTCCGAGTCCGGCGAGTCGTCGCGTCAATCCTTCTCAGTTCTGCCAGCTGAGCAAACTTAGGACTCACACGAATGCAGGGTTTCTCAATCTCTGAACCAAACCACCGTTCTGAAGGAGAGATCTTCGATTGCTACTTCTACAACATAATGAAAGAATAAATAAAGGATTCGACTGGTACAAGTGCTTCAAGGGCCTAAGGATGAGTGGGCAAGGTATTCAACCAAGTAATACTCGGAATGGCGTTCAATATCATCTGCGTCAGCTGCGTTCGTGACACCTGGAGATCAGCTTTAGGAGCGAGGTTGTCGTCCCATGGCGCCTGCGTATTGCCATTCAGGAAATCCGTCCAGTAATCCAACTCCACTGGGAAGGAGACACGGACGTCCACCGTCGCTGCATCCGTCTGTCCTGGGTTGAACGTTTGGATGTAGTTTGGAATTTGGGTTTTGAGGTAAGGTACGACGCCTTTGATGATGTTGTACACCTAGATTGATCCAATCGCATCAGTACTTCATTGACTATACACCAGGGAAGCAGACGCACAAAGTTGTCGTAAATGTTTGGTACGTTCACATTGCCTGGGTTGGGGCCACGCGCTGGGTTGAGCTGGGTATACGCATTGTACCACGCTATCCAGACATTTCTTATACAGGTATTGTCGTTCCTGAAGTTTTGTTGGACCTGTCCAGAGATTGTGAACTTTTCGACCAATGATTTTATGCAGGTCGACTATACTCACATTGAAGTTGTTCAGATAGGACGGAACGCCAGCAGCTGCGCGCAATCGGGCGACTTGCTTTGTCGGACACATGTTCGACCATTTCGTTGGATCGACAAGCTGGATGCTACTTCCGCCACCTGGGACGAGAAGACGCTCTGTATCTTGGAAGGCATAATTCTTGAAGACGTTCGCCTGTTGCTCTAGCATGACCATGCTCGTCGCTCCGTTTGAACCGCCTCCATGAAAATAAGACGCGATGAACAGATATATTTGTTGGAGGACATACCTGGGTAGCAGTTTTGAATTTGCTCAAACACTGAGTTCGTCCCCTGTCGCAGATTCTGGTTGACCCAAGTGCACCAGCTCCTGCAAAATGCGATTGAGGTGAAGTTTGAAGTGAGTAAAACGCCACGCTACTTACGGTCCACCCGTTAACTTCCAGAGATCAGTGAATTGTTGCAGGTGATCAATGAACAGGGCGGCTGGATATCCTTTAGCTTCCTTTTCTTCCATGAAGACACGCAGAATTTTCTCACCCATGCTGACTTCGTATACGTGCTCCCTGGCATAAATGGCATTTCCATTTTCCTCAGTCGTCAGGATAGGATTACCAGCGGCGTCGGTGAAGACATTCGGTGGCCAAGGGTTGTAAGTTCCCATAGTCGGATTCAAAACGTTGGCAGGCTTCACGTCAAAGAAGGTGCCGATTTGGGTGACCGAGTATCCCGACATGTCAAGAGTCCACGCAGGACATGTGCCCATCGTAGCTGTTCCACCGGCACGTCTAAAGACATAACTGAAGTCTTCTTCGTCATCGTCGATGACGGTCCCGTTACTGAATTCTCTGCGCGGCCGCTCGTATGTTGCTGAAATATTCGATGGCATGTCGTCGAAACCTCTGGCTATGAGGTCGGCATATTGACCTAGCATGGCTCTCAAAACAATGCTCAACAATGTCGTGTATCGGAATGCCTACCTGATGCCCCATTGACGTCGACATTGTTGTCGGAATAGCACATACAATCGATAGCGCCGCTGGAACCAGAGATCTCGTCGTCTACAGTGGGGCACACGAGATACCCTGGTAGGAAGGGTATGGCTCGTCGATCCAGAGTATTGTTCTTGTTTACATCTCGGTATTCGCCTTCATGAAGTAGAGAGATGTTTTTGGTGCTCTTCATGTTGGGGACGGACCATGAACTCGTGGGCTGCTGGACGACGATGGAGTCATGCAGACTACGTTTTCGAGAGCTCGAAGACCGTCTCTCGATCACAGCATATGCTGGAACGTCTTGGTCGTGATGGGATGAGTCGTTTGATCCCAGCTGGCCAGACCCTTGTGCCTCGTATGTATAGTAGGGCTCTCCGACGCTTCGCCTGTTGTTTCCAGATGCAGAACCTTCTGCAACGGAGTTGAAACATGATCCACCGAAGGGGAAATCAGCAGAGAAGAAATTCTTGCTGGGATAACAGTCAGTTCAATGGAACTAAGATTGTGATCATTTGGACACGTACACAATGGGATTCGGCCTCCAGAACAATACTGAGCCTGTAAGCCCGGCATTGAGGTCAACACCGTAATGCTTATTCTATGTCAGCAGAATAATAGATACACCAAAAAAATATTGCGCACCGGATTCACGCAGAATTGTGGTGCGGACTGAATGACATGTCAGTGGATGATTTGATGGTCCACTTGAAAGAGCTTACAGCTTGATTCACACTCCCAGATATTGACACACCGACATACATGTCAGCTTCCGCGAAAATCTGGAAAACACAATTGAACAACAGAAAACCAGGTGCTGGGACAAAGTGAATACCTCGGCATCAATGAGAGAGCCTCCAAGCACGTTGATTCCCAGTTGCAGTGACGGTATCTACACAGTAAATGGATCAATATAAACCTCTGCCGCCTGCAGCGCAGGACAAGACGAACGATGTGAGCCTAAGACGGAGACGTGAGTACACAATATAGTATAAATATTTGATGGACGAACCTCCAAAGATCCCTCAAGATTGACGTTATATCCAACAGAGAAATCGTACCCGACGTTGTTGCTATTTGAATCAACATTGTCCGAGGGATCTTCCTATAAAGAATGTGTTACGACCAGCTGTATCTCGATGCGTACAGTGCCTACCTCGTCAGGGTTGTTGTCTTGGAGTCCGAACGCGTAACTGATAGGCTAGAGACAGATTTGAGAGCGTGTCAATACAGGCATAAATGAACTGCTTACTGGGAACGTATAGCCAACAGTTGCAGTGTAGCGGCCTGATAGACTCAGCTGGCCGGTAAGCTCTCCATAGAGATGCAATGACGGCCCGAGCGTCAATAAGCCAGGATAATACAAGCCAGGAAAACCAAACGTTGCCAACTCTTGTCTTCCGCTGCCGTAGTGCGCTTCCGCCAATCCAGTAATGGTGAAAGAAGCCTGGGCACCAGCGCCAGCATCAAAGAAGACGTACGCTTGCTGAATTGAAGGAGGAACAATGGTTGCCTCGAGATAATATCCAAACTGACTTGTAATCTGAGCAGTGCCGGTAACGCTGATGTCAAGACTAGTCGAGAAATGAGGGCATTGTTGCTCCGCGTGGAAAATGGTGTATGTGTCCGACCACTACATCAAGGCATCAAAATACTTGGAGTAAAGAGGATTCACTCGATACATACGTGATAATTCCGACTGACAGTATCGCCAGAGCGCACAGTTGTTAGTTTCATGAGCCATGAGTCGAATGGTCCAAACCATCTCTTCTCGTATTCTAAGGGCTGATGGAAATCGCGCTTCCGTTTAGTGTTGGTCGTTCCTGGATCCGGCGGACTATCGACGATGGCATCCCTGCACCAGTCATTGATTAGCGCCTGTCAGCAGATACAAATAAAAGCGTGTACCAATAGCCTGGAATGTCGGTCTTGGGATATGAGTCAATAGAAGTAAAACAACTGGGTATGCGAGACTTACTACATCCGCTCGCATCCTAGGAAAATAATGAATAATTAGGAACGACGGAAGTCGATTTTTGTTAATACCCACAAGACAGGACCGTTCTCTTCAGGAACAGCAAGGAAGTTATAATCGAACGATAGCGAATACACTTTTTCTGTTGAACGTTTTCTGGCTTGGTGTGCTTGCGGCAGAGAGCTTTGGTCCGGGTGCTCAGCTAACGAAACAACGCGGGCATATGGACCTAGGCCACAAGACTTCGGCATACGGATTATGGTATGCTGGGCTTGCCCAATGAATACGTGTCCACAACCTGAATCTTCGTCATCCATTCCTTTTGAGCAATAGGCGAGAACCTGGAGCGTCCATAGTCAGGAAAATCCGCACGGAATTTCAGAGCCAGCATCTGACTGACGGTTTGTGGTTGGTCACTTGTTGGCGAACAACTTGTAATAACCCAGTCAGACGCTAAGTCCATTGAGCTCACGGAGCCAGGATTCGGAGACGAAATAAAAACCTCTGCACAAATGTTTCAATGCTGCAAGCAAAACTTTTGAAGTCTACGTACCTCCGAAGGCCGAGTCATTTTCTTCTCCGTCGTCACCTATGCCACTTGATCCTGCGCCTTCGGATGAGGTGTCGGATGTGCCGGTGTTGTCGTCGAAATCGACAGTAAAGGTCGTTGGTTGATCAACGTTAAAGCCATTCCCTGTAGCGGGGAATACATCGGTCACAGGAATAGGCAAGAAGGAGGAACCTAAAATTGATTATCAGATGGAGACTCTTCTGTTTAAGGTCAGGCACCGACCGGCAGGGGGATCGCAGCAATAAAACCTCTTGTTATTGCCAACACATGTGGAGCTTGCATCTCCCTGAATATCACTAACTAAATGGCAATATTAAGTATAATGTCTCGAACATCGAATAGGCACACTCACATATCGCAATTTGACCAGCACTACAGACTGCATTAAGGCAGGCTGGTGGGTCGCCTACCCATCTGCAATTCGTATATCCAGCTGCTCGATGATCAGCTCAAACTCCAAACCCGCGGAGTTGAATATTCGAATGCTTACAGTTGCAGCAGACTGGTTTCGTGTTGGATTGGCAAATTTCTGGACAAACTGCGCCTTTCACAGACTCGCAAGAAATCCCGTTGTCAGCGCTGCCTTGTTTGACGTGGGTCTGGACGACATATGGGGATGCACATTCATCTGCATTGCAGGCTAAAAGAGTGAGTGTTCAGCGGATAATTAGAACATCTGTTTGAATGGACAGTGTAGGTACTTACATCCTCCAAAACACGCGCCAGGTTCAGGGTCACCGGAGGAGCAGCAGAAGGCCTTGTAGCCCTGAATACATGTTGGATGGCCATCGTCTCCCGTCTCGTCTAGAGCCAGCACGATTTCGCCGACATTACACTGCGCATTACAACTCGTTCCTCCACCTCCGCGCCACGAGCAATTTTGTGGTTCGTTACCCTTTGGACAGCATAGTCGTGCAGGGTTGTTCGTTGGACATGATCCAGCCGTATTTGGAACTTGCGTGAGTGTAGTGAGGGAGTCATATCCGGATGGGCATTGTTGCCCACATCCTGATGCAAGTAAATAAAGGCGAGGAAGATACAGGCATCGAACTCACCAGTAACCTGGCACTGGTTGCCAGACTCAACTAAGGAAGGATTGTTGATGTCGATATCTGGATACAAGCCGCTGAGGGCGCTGTAGCTACTGTCGTCCTGATCAACGGACCAGATCATGGTACCTTGGTGATCCAATGAGCATCGCTTCATAGCCGACCGTACAATCCGAAGACCCACCTCCAAGGCAGATGCTGTTCGCGTAGTTCAATTTCATTTGTAAGGTCTGAGCATCGTCGTACTATGGCACAGCATAAGTCGAGAGCGAGACACATTGTCGACTGGTACCCACCGAAACCCATTGATTGTCGTTCCATGTAATGTATTTGACGGCAGCAGCTTCGTCAAACACTGGGATGAGGTCGCTAGTGCTGTCCAAAAGTTTCTCAATTTCTGAGAACATTAGGGTCCCGGAACTGAGCGAGCACTCGCCCGGATCACCCCCACCGGAGAAAGGGCACCCCGGAGTGCTGCATTGCTAAATCAGTACAAGAGCGATGATCAGCGCTGAGCGGCGATTATGATTGATGATCAGATGGAAGAAGACTAACTCCGTCGACAAGCGTAAAAGAGCGCCCATAAAATCCGATTCCCATCACCATCTGCGAAGGATTGACGCCGACGTTTCGGAACAGTTGCATTGTATCCATGATCTCCGTCAAATTCGTGTGTGCGAGGACAAAGGGTCCAATGTAGGGATCAGTACTGTCCCAAGTGCCGTGAAGGTCATAGGTCATGATGTTCACCTTGAGCGGGGCGTAAGCCTGTGGCATCAGTATGAAAGCACGAAAGGCGCACCCAGTCTGCTGATTCCAGGAGTGCATTGAGATCAAAATGTTGGAGATACCAATAGCTTGATGGAGCCGTGAATGTCAGGCCATATCCTCGAGGTGCGAAGGCTGCCTTCACTCTGGACATGAATACTGGGTAATTTGCCCTGTCGGCAGGCACTCCGCCTCGTTCAGGTGCCACAGGATATTCCCTAGAATGCATCAGTACGGAGTCTTGGAAAATGGAAACTCCACTTACCAGTCGATATCAATTCCATCGAAACCATAAGCTTGCAAAACAGAAAGGGCGTTCGCAATGAAGGTATTCGTGGCGTCCAGGCTACCAACGAGGTTACTGAAGATATGTTGTGTCGGCTATTTTATACACTTAAAACGCAGAAAATAAACTGAAAGACGAGAAACTTACAGGATCGTTGAAGCTCCAGCCTCCTACTGATAAGAATACTTTCAACGCGGGGTTTCTCTGCTTCAGTGCTGTTGTTCGCATCCAGAGGAGATTGTCGTTGACAGTCATCTCCTGCAGGAGAAAGTCCTCGGATATAAGAGCGAACGCGAAGTTGACTGACCATGTCATAAGCGCAAGTGGACGAATAAAAGCCTTCATCACTTACTGTGCGTCAAGGTTTCGGCTGAAATCAATTCTGGAGGATACACGTCGCAAGCACGGCTGTCGCTTGATACAGCCCAAGCCTGGCGATGAAGAAGTGAGATCAGAGGAATCAAAAATTCAGATTAAAAACGGTCACCTCATAATAACCGATGCGCCGATGCGTGGCGGTTGCTTGATTGTCCCCACATGATTCTTGTGCAGGAGGACTACAGAAAGACTGACAACCAGCGCCGCAAAATTCTGAAACCCGCCAGCGTTAGAGTTCAACACCGTCTGCATAATCACTGACGCCATTTACCTGACGTGGTACCGCAGAAACCAAACTACGCGCGTCCATGAGTGAAAGCCAATGAAGGCCTAGTGTAAAGGACTGACCTGACTGCAGCAGACATTCAAGGGACAAGTCCGGTTCTCAGCAGCAGCAAATGGTCCGCATTCTGCTAGTGCATCGCAGTTTGATGTGCATACACCACCACTTTGTCCAACAGGTGTACAAAAATCGGGGCCAAATCTGACAGGACCTTCAGATACTCGACCTCGACGACGAAGAGCTGATAGCATACCCGCAGAATCCAGAGACAGAGTTACAGCAGGCGCCATTGGCGCAAGGAATAGTGGCCGTACAGCTTCCAACAGGTAGACCTGTGGAATTATCTTGTGCAATGGCCAGATGACATGTTCCTAGTACTTGTGCGGATTGTCAGCCAACATGATCGCTGCGATGAGATGAAGTTCAACTCACGGAAAAAGAGTAAAACAGCGAACACCAGCATCCCGGCGCGCTGCAATACAACGAACCCAGAGGCTTTGCTTCATCTCGAAAATGAATCTGGACGATGTTTATAATTGATTTGGGATGTCAAAGAGGCGTTGTAGCAAGTGGCCACGGTCCGACGGAAATGTAAGGTACCACAGGGTACAGCAGAGAAGAAGCAAGAGAATTGCCGGTCTTTAGCCAGAAACTAACCTCCGTAAGTACAGTTAACGTTATCTTCGTTTCAAGGCGAGAAGGACGGACTTCAGTTCTTCTCCAGCGCTGGACGCATACGGCCGCCGGGCCTGGCTGCCTTCGTCAGTACAATGGAAGCAAAGGTCTCTTTAAGGTAGTCCATAGCCATGTGCTCTGTAGCTTTGCCCAAAAAGCCGCTCATAGCGCCTGCCGACTTTAGGGATGCCGAAAGGAAAAGTTTATCATTTTCTGATTCAAAGCCCTCCTGCCGTCATTACAATATGCAGAGACAAGATATGTTCCTGGTTGCAATCATATAACTGTAGATATTTCTCGCGATGTCAGCCAATTTTTCATCGTCGTTCTGAGATGAGGAGTCAGAAAAACTACTTGCCTGGATCGTAAAGCTTTGTTGCGCTGGCAGTTGCACATATGACCATGCCACTTTTTAATCTTACGCCAAGACAATCACCGACACTCTCGTAAAGGTGCTGTAAGCGGGAAACGTTCAGAAAGACCAATACGTCGTATACGGCCACAAGCGGCTTGGACGGGACCGCTATTGTTGCTATTTTCATTCACTTTTCATGATCAGAAATTGAGACCGACTTCAAGACGAGAAACAACCGCATATTATCTCCTTACAAAAGAGTCGAATGAAATTTTTCGATGATAGTGAGCAGTGTGCCATCATAAGGAGCACAGTCAGAAAGTGGACACGATGAGAGGGAAGCCTGAAGAAAGTGAACACCGACGATGATCAGTGGGTGATGATAGCCTCGTGGGAATCAACTTCCAAAAACGCGATCAATCCCAACTGAGCCATTACGGCACCGCCACAGAGATGTCCAGGCACCTGCCACTGCGACGATGCGTTCTGTCCCGTCATCTTTCCACCATCTGACCAAGGTAGAATTTCGGGAACCCTTCTTCGTGTTAACGTTCTCTAATCATTCCAGCAGAACAAACGTTATCGCTTCATGGGACGAGATTTATTCCGTACATCTGTCAATACGAAGCAGGGAGCCTCATGGAGCCTTTTCAAACTTCTTTCAACTTGATTTCACCGTACCGGCGCCAATGGAAAGAATACCGACTCATGCGGCTTCAGCTTTAGGCCGAATATAATCTTGTACCTCAGGGTATCATATCTACAGGTGCCCAACTTTCGATATTCATGTCAATTGGTGCAATGGCAGGCCTGACTCGCCAATGCAGCCTGCCTCGCCTTTTCGTGTCCTTCCTGCTTTTCTCAGCTGTAACTGGACTTTCTGACTTCCAGAGAAAGCTCAAGGGAAAGGAGAGTGCACACAACGATGCTTTTCATGCTAGCTTGCTCAAGCAGCTAGCTGACTCCCGTTCCAACTCTACGACTTCCGACAAAAGCCTCCCCGCATCCCATCTCGCTTTGGACTTGGAAGCTCCCACTTCCTTCGCTACGTTTGCGACAAATGCTACAGACAGCCTGCAAATCTACACGTCGGACTCCCTTCCGACTAACCCTGCACCTCCTAGTGCTTGCGCTACAGCAATGACGGCGACCATACCTTGTAACTCAACCATTACTCTAATGGCGTGAGCAGTGCCTGTATCATTACCCTTCTCTATCTGACGCTTCCCAAGTCTCAGCCCATATCTTTTCGATGAGGATCTTTCACTTGTCTGCACCAACGACTGCCTGGTAGGACTTGAGTCTTATCGGGCAGGAGTCGTGTCGGCATGCGGAAATTATATGATCACGGACTCCAGCAACAACACATACGCCCCGACCTTGGCCCTGGACTACGTCAGTGGTCCTTACACAGTGCAGTGTCTGAAGGATCCTACCAGCGGTGATTTCTGCGGGCCCATTGTCCAATCATACAACAGTACAAATGGCCTCTTATCGCTTCCGACGAACGAATTGTGCACGTACTGCACGCTCGAGACACTCAACGCCACGTTGTCAAATCCGACCAGCTATTCAATTGCACTAGCAGATCTCCTATCCAGTGCTATTGGTATGTGCGGCGCGTGAGTACCCCGATTACCTGGACTTGCATCCGCCTCTAATCCTTTTTCCCCAGGAATTTTGACAACTACAACGTCACGACTGCTCCTGGTGACCAGGTGGTCGTCTCTGTTCCTTTCGGTGTGAATTCCACTTCCGCCCCTACCGTCGACTGCACTGTCACTGGGCGAAATGTTACAACCAGCCAGGTAACGACTTGCGCTGCCGTTGCTGCACAGTACAGTGTGAGCGAATACGACGTCTTCTCCTCCAATCCCTCCCTCAGCGCCGATTGCACCATTGCCTCTGGGACCGTGCTCTGCGTCCCCCAGCAATGCAACACCTACACCATCGCGGTCAACGACACGTGTCAATCTGTCGCCCAGCTAGCGGGCAAGGTTCCCGGTACAGACTTGAATGTGACTGCGTCTCAAATCCAGTCGTTCAACCTCGATCTTGGGACGTACTGTCAATTGATGCCACTTCGCGTTGGGAAAACCATTTGTTTGAGTCCGAACGGCGGGTGGCCATCTGTTGGAGCTACTAGCCAAGGAAACCCGTCTGCTACGCCTACGACAGTTGCACCCGTTCCTTCGCCAACCGTCAGTGGTACTACGTCTGCGTGTGGACGATATTACCTGGTTCAGGACGGCGACATCTGCCAGACAGTCTGTCTGACAAATTACATCACTTTCAGCGACTTTTTGATTCTCAATCCTGGTAAGTAACAGTCAGCTTCTCAATTCCGCTCCAAAGTGCTCATGAGTTATCTTTAAGAGGTCGACGCGAATTGCACGAACTTGTGGCTAGGGTATTACTACTGTGTGGCACCTTACCCACCACTCTCGACGGTTACCTCCGCGCCTCTGCCCACAACGAACTACACCAGCGCAACTGTTATCAGCTACCCTCTGCCCACGGCAAACTATACCATCACGTATACAACCAGTTCCGTTACAGCTGCTGGAGTCTCAGCTCCAACGAACATCGCTGACGGCACTCGTTCAGTGGCCTGTGGCGGTTACTACGACATTCAGGTAAATATTCCACTCTTTTTCTGAGGTTGCATAATGCTGAATGTGGCATTATAGGCCGGTGACACCCTCGATTCTGTGGCGACACTCGTTGGTGTCAACGCATCTCTACTGGCCACGTGGAACCTTGAGCTCAGCAGCGGCTCTCTGCCGGCAGTAGGCTCCGCAATTTGCATCCTCTTCCCAGAAGGAAATTACACCTTGCCACCAGCCCCCCGGCCAACCAACGTCTATACCAATGCCACTAGTGCCTGCGCCCAATATTACACTGTCGTAGCGGGCGATGGTTGTGGCTCCATCGAGACCCAATTCGCACTTACCAACTCCCAGTTCGATCAGCTGAACCCAGGCCTGGCAAGCGACTGTACCAACCTGATATTGGGACTTGCGTACTGCGTCCTGCCCACTGTGCCCTTCTCGCCCTCAAATTCGACTGGGCCTCCAGATAACGTTGCGCCCGGTACCATCACAGATGGGTGCACGGAGTACTACACCATCATGTCGGGAGATACTTGCAGCGTCATGGAGGACAACTTCAACATTACTCTGACCGATATTACCACCTGGAACCCCGAGATCAACAGCCAGTGCAGCAATCTTCAATTGGGCCTTGCGTATTGTGTTGCCTTCAATGTATCTACTTCGACTGGTCCACCCAGCAATGTTGCGCCTGGCACGATCACGGATGGCTGTACTGCGTATTACACTGTCATGTCTGGTGATACCTGCAGCGTCATGGAGAGCAAGTACAACATTACCTTGACGGACATTACAACCTGGAACCCGGAGATCAACAACCAGTGCAGCAACCTCCAGCTCGGTCTGGCATATTGTGTTGCCTCGAATGCGTCCACGTCCACCGGCCCTCCAAGCAATGTCGCTCCTGGAACTATCACAGATGGCTGTCTGTCATATTACACCGTCATGTCTGGCGACAGCTGCTCAGTCATGGAGAGCAAGTTCAATATCACGCTGACAGATATCACAACATGGAACCCCGAAATCAACAGCCAATGCACCAATCTTCAGCTGGGCCTAGCGTACTGTGTGGCCTTCACTTCATCGACGGGACCATCAGGTAACAATCCTCCAGCGAATCTGGCCACAGGTTCATTCAACAACTGCACGAGTTATTACACCATCGTTTCGGGCGACAACTGCCCAGCTATTGAGACCACTTTCAAGATCGCTGCGTCCGATTTCTTCAGGTGGAATCCCGAGGTATCCTTCGATTGCTCGAATATCTTGGTTGGGGAGGCCTATTGCGTGGGCGGCGGTGGAAATGCGTGTCAAAAAATCTATGTGGTACAATCTGGCGATTTTTGCTTCGCTATCACGCAGAGCCAGGACATTACGCAGCAGCAGCTGGACGCCCTCAATCCGTTCTTAGATGCCAACTGCGATTTGAGCGTTGGGGAGAGTTTATGTGTCGGATAACGTATAATATCATGGCTTCTTTATTGCAGTTCAACGCCAACCCTGTAAAATATATTTATTCGACTACAGTATCTACGGATCGTATTCACTGAGTTTCCTGAAGGACTCGTTGCTTTCAGGTTCCTTTATCGAGGCTGCCGTCATCCTTTCCACGTGCGGGACGATTCCTCATGGAGGCGAGTTTCGTCCTTTCTTCTTTCCACCACGGCCCTTATTTGAGGACTCTATATAAACACAATGTATAGAATGTTCCTGACACCCTCGACATGTCTACCCCTTGGTTAACTGGCGTCCCTATACGCTCAAAAGCGCTCCAGTGGCCTCCAGGTGACGAGACAACCCAAGCTTTCAATTGGGTCCGTGAAGGAACATCTGTCTTGAATGGTCTTATCCTCCAGTGGTTCTGCTTTACCAAACGAACCGCCATCTACCTGGCAGACACGAGCCCGAATAATTCTGGTCAAGAAGATGCTATCGTCCTGTATCCGATAGCAAGGAATTTGGAATATGCAGCAGATCGTGTTGCTCTGGTGGGATCAAACCACTTTGCTTCGGCCGAATGGATTGCTAGGTGAGTCTGACCAAGTGTTCTAGACGCACAAATCGTAATTCCTTTTCTTTCTGCGTAGTGAAAGTACGCTCAAGCTGAGATTGCACCGGATCGACGGATCTCTAGAACGAGAAGCCTCTGTGTCTGTGCAGGCAGCATATGGAGACCTTCATGTACTTGGATCGAAAGTGCATCTGTGCATCTCTTCTGGGCCTACAAATGCTCCTAGTAGAGCCACGACTCCTCACGGACTCCGCCTGGGTAGCGACACCGACGACACCGAGGTCACTGCTCTCTTTGCAGACCAAATACTGGAATGGGACACTGCGTCAAGCGCGTTCAAACGAATCAGAATACCTGAACCAATGCTTGTAAGGAGTTTGGTCTTTTCTGTATTCTGTGCGGATTCTTATTTTCCTTGATAGCATGCTGGAGAATATACATTCCCAGACGAGCAGCATGTGGCATTGGCTGGGTTGGTTGACGATGAGGACGGTCGGGAGCAACTTGCCCTGACTTGTTTCAAAGCTGATAATCAACCTGGGAGCCAATCTAGCTTACGCTCTTTCTCTCCCGGAGGCACGTCGTTCGATCGAAATACAAAGGGCCTGGGTGTCGGGGCAGAAGGGAGCACAGAACGCAGCGACATTGTTGTGCATTCTTTTGATAGAATCGTCGTATTCGACCGATCCTTCCTCAGCAGAGAGATTCCTGTACGTTTCTTGCCCTCGATACTTGTGATGATATCTTCGTTGACTTATTTTTCGAATTCATAGGACAACCCTCGCACTGGCAACTTGCATTTCATTCGACCCCTGCTCTTGGATAACTACATACGAGTCCTCCCATTTTCTGTACCGCGTTTGTTGCCTGCCATTTCCAACAACCGTGTCCTAGCATACACAAGGGCACTAGGCAAGTACCACTTCTACATCCTCGATTTCGACCAAGCCCGTGTCAACACCCTACTCAGCAAAACTGCTGAGGAACGGGAGGCCCTACTCGCACAGCTGAAGGAAGCAGGAGCCCATGTCAAAGTTGTAACACGCCAATCCTATGCCCAAGAAGAAGGCGTAGGCGGGGGGAGCGTCGATGCAGAGTACCCTATCCGCCGTGTTCCTCCCGAATGGAGGGAGCACCTCCGCCAGCTGGTTGAACAGGAGAAGGAGGGGGCATCGCTCATATACGACGAGGCTCCTGAGGGACGCCGTGACGGGAGGTGGGGATATGTACAGTCGGAACTGCATTTTGGGAAGGAGATTTCTCTTGTTGGCATTAGTAGGATGGCTCTTACTACTGATTGTGTCTTGCTTGCACCTGAGCCAGGTGGTAGTGGTACTGTCTGGTATTTCCGGTGAATGTAGCCCTCAGCAGAGTCGCACCTGTTATCCAGAAATAATGATAGATCCGAATGTTCGGTCGGATTGTCCGAGTATTGAGCTGATCCTTAGACATCCTTTCCCTGGCCAGAACCCATCGACAGATAATGGATGTCATTTATGCGTAACGGGGACAAAGATCGAGGGGTAGTCATCAATATAATTCTATGGCTCAGGCTCCCGACGACTCCTGACATCTAGATCTACTTTGCTTCATATTTTCCAACGACGTAGTCAACCATGTCCCCAATCGTGTAAGCATCGGACAAATATATCATGGGAACGTCAACCTCGAACTCCTTGAGGACCTGACCCTTGAATTGAGCGAATGTGATTGAATCGGCCCCACAGGCGGTGAGAGGGTCTGCCAGATCTAAATAAGGAGCAAAGATGAGGATATTACAATGAGAACATTCGAGAAAGATACTCACCTAACGTTTCACCAGCCTGTAACTCCAATGCGACACGCAAGATGCTGACGATGGCCTTCTTCGCGTCGTCTGCGGATGTCTTTGATTTGACCTCAGCAGCCTTCCCAGAAGCCGTAGGCTGCACCTGCAATGACTCGAGGAGAGGTGCAAAGAAAGGATCCTTCGCACAAGCAGGAGTAGCTGCGAGTTTCTTCTTGTCCATCCTTGCAATGATCTGAACAGGGGTGGGAAGCATCATCGCCTTCATGATCAGAGGTAGACCCTCCTCGTTCTTCATGAGATGTGCAAAACTGTTGTTCATGTCGATGTTGCTGATCAGTTTAGACTCCCATGCACCCAGCTGAAGAGATGTGGCTGGCAGGCCACAATTGTGACGATATGTAGCGAGCGAGTCCATGAAAGAGTTGGCCGCGACGTAGGCTACTTGGCCAGGATTTCCGACGATGACACTAGGAAACATGATCAGACAGAGAAGAAAAGGACACGGACAATCGATACTCACTTTGTACTGCTGCAAAGAACAAAGGAGTCCAAGGCAAGACCCAAATCTTGGCTCGCTGAGTGTAAGTTCCAGGAGCCGACGACTTTCGGACGAAGGACATCACTGAACGAAGTAGGATTGGTGGTTTTGATGCTGGAATCCTTGACGACGGCGGCGGTGTGGACGATGTTCTTGATACCACCATAAGCAATGTTGATATCCGTCAAGGCCTTCTTCAAAGATGTACTGTCGCAGACGTCGACTTGACGATAATGGCATTCCTTCCTTGCTCGCTCAGGCATACCCGCAAGATCCTTCTTGACCTAACGATGAAGAGATTGAATTGTCTCCACGGAAAATCTATTAGAACATGACATACTTGTTCATGGGACTCTGATCTTCTGCCGAAAAATATGACCGGACCACAGCTAGCTTGGATTAAGGCAGCTGCGAGCGATAGGCCAATACTCCCCATTCCGACAATAATGGTGGTTCCGGATGGTGACCTCGGTGGCGACTGCTCGATCTTCTCAAGAACAGGGACGAGACGAGAAAGCGCAAAGTGGTCTGAGGCCTTCTTGCGATAACTGACAAAGGTATCCGCGAAAGCCGCTTTATAACGCCCTTGGATCTCACGTGGAATGATATTTTGCAGTTGGTTGGTCGTCGTCATATCAGGGATGTCGAGACACCAAGCAGCGAAGTCAAGGCCACTTTCCCTTCTGAAAACGCGAACCATGCCCTGAATGACAGAACCTATCAACGTAAGGGGTGTAGTCTCAGAGAAGAGGTCGAGGCCCTCCATGCGCAGGTCCACAGGGGCTGAAGAGGACGTGAGGGCGACGAAATTGGTGATATGAAGCTTATTGGAGACTAGAAGCTTCAAAAACGCGAGGACTTGAAGGTGGAGTGCCATGAAGCCTTCCGTAGCAGGAAGATTGTTCGATTTCGTAAGATCCAGAACAATCAGCATGTCGCGTCCGCGAAGGATGGTAGGAAGCGTCTCCAATTGATCACGAGAGACTGACTTGACGTTGTTGATCTTTGGAGCAACGCCGTCCATGGTGAGACCTGGTAGTCCAATCGATACCACATCCTTTGCAGACGCTGTGAGAATGCTGAGGACGCGGGAGGTACTGCCATTTCCTAGATATACCAGCTCATCAAAGACATGGGCAGGGGTTTCTGACGGCTCCGGCAGGTCTTTAGTCGTCCAGCCGTTTCGAATCCAGTTCTCGATCGTGGTCGGTTTCTTCTCCTTGTGTACGACACCACGGGGAACCCATGCGACTGAGTATTTCTTGCAAGAAACGAGGATGGTACCGTCGTCTGAAAAGACCTCGAAAGAAACAGTCAACAAGCGAGCATTACGACCGACTTCGAGAGGAAGATAATAACGGCAGGTGAAGTGATATGGGATGTCTTCCGTGTGAAGGGCGAAGTCTTCGAGAGAAGCAGGGAGATAAGCCCCGGCATTGTCATCCATCTTAGGGGCGAGTCGAGAAGAAATTGCACCGAACATGTGCAGACAAGCATCCAGCTTCCTTATGCGATCGTGACCAGGGTTTTCCGTGGCCTCCACCTTGATGTCACCATCTGCATGGTCAGACCAGATTCGTATTTCTTGGACAGTGCGGAATTGTTCGCCAAATTGAACATTTTTGAAGCAGTCGTAGATTTGCGACTTCGACATCATCTGCAAGGGAACCACTTCTGGCTCTCTGTCGACCTTCCCATAAGTATGAGTGCCAGGTGTCTCTGAGATTGAACCTGAGCAAATCGGGGTATTTTCCGGTCCCTCTTGATTCAGCTTGTACAAGCCATGCTCATCTATTTCGGCGCGAACTTGGGTCTCCGGTGTCTCCAGGATCAAAGGAGTATGGAAGCGAATGCTCTTCACAGCTCGGGAGGCCGCTGAGCGGGCGAAGAAATCGACCATGGCAGCTCCTGGGAGAACACGCCGACCTTCAATACGATGGAGATCGAGGAAATCGCAGAGCGCTTGATCGACCACAAAGCTGGGAGCAAGTGATCTGACGTCGGAAGAAAGTTGATAACGCGCCGCGCCGTAGATGTTATTTCGGGAAGCTCTGAAAGCAGGGTAGTTGTGAAGGCGTTGGAAAGGGTATGTTGGCAAGTCGGTCTTAACAAACGTATAGGGCATCTGGTTCAGCAGGACGTCGAAGTCGATTGCAAAACCTTTCTCGAACAAGGACGCCAATGTAGACAGCATGGCTACAACTTGGTCTTTACCCTTCTTGCCGACCATTGCAAGGCGCGTCTTCCCAAAGAATTCAGCTGTTTGCATATTGGACCAGATGGTAGGTTGAGGCCCGACATCTAGAATGACGTCGATCGAAGAGGCATTATGCGCAGCTCTTGCCGTTTGAATGAACTTCACAGCATTTTGCGCATGATCAACCTAGGCTATCGTTAGCACCGTTGAATGAAGAAACAAGCAAGACATACCCAATAGGAGGATGTTAGTAATTCCCGTTTTGGGAGTTCCATGCCGCGAAGGGTCGAGAAGAAGGATTTCTCCAAAGGACAAATGAGGGATTCGTGCTCGTCTACCCAGGCTTTGAGAGCGGGAAGTGCGTGGCTGATGGAAGGACTGTGGAAGCCTAAGGACGATGAAGTCATGCCGACTGTTGACCAAGAGAATAAATATACCTTGATCAATATTGAGCTTCGCGGATCTCAAGCCATCGCGTTTTACAGCAGCCATAAGCTCATCAACGGCTTTAAGTTGGCCAGAAACAACAATAGCCTCGGAGCCGTTGTACACGGCAATAGCCACGCGATCCTTCAAACCCAATTTGTCGATATAGCTGGCGACACGTTCTTCGGAGGCAGCGACAGCGACCATCCCTCCGGGCATTGCTGGATCAGCTCGGAGCAGCTTGGACCTGACCACAACAAATTGCAATCCAAGATCAAAGGTGAAAGCTCTTCCAATGACTTCGAGATCAATGAGTGATGCAAACTAGTATATCGAAATGATTAGGCATACCTGCAGCAGCAATCTCGCCAAGACTATGGCCCATGACAGCAGACGCATGTATCCCCAGGGTCTCTAGCCATGTAGCCATGGCATATTGGAAGATAAAGATGCAGACTTGTGCAACCTCGCTCTGATCGATAGAGAGGTGTCCCGGAGCGGATTCCTCTACGAGATAAGGGAGAATGGGATAACCTGTCATCGCAGCTGCTTTGTTAGCAGCGTCGGTGATGATGCTCCTGAAACCGGTGTATTGGGTGGTAAGGTAACGAGCCATGCCTTGATATTGAGATCCTTGGCCAGGGAAAGCCAAGAGAATTCGGCGAGCATTGGCGTTAGGGTGCGCAGAGGTATTTTGGAGACGGTCTTCTATGCGGGATATAAGGTCTTGCATGTTATGGGCAATGCAGGTAAAGCGGTAGCGGTGGTGTTCGCGTCCGACGCAAGATGTGAAGCAAATTGAGTGGAAAAGAGACGCAGGAGCATTCAAGCAAAAGTCGAGGTAATTCTGAAGGTACTGAGTGAGGCCGTCATGAGTCTTCGAACTGACAACAAAGATCATGGGTGTAGATTCCGGAATTCCGGCTGTCGGACGAGACTTGGCGCTCTCAGAAGGAGCTTCCAAAATTGTTCCAGCAATTGAGCCAGCAAAGCCGTTAGAACTGAGTGGGTTCTTAATTAAGGCCTTGCAAGTATGTAGAGAGCGACTCACAGGACTAGGCCACGCAGGGGTAAGTTATTCTCCTTCTTTAAAGTGACCGTGTCAACAGGAAGCTGCAACGGCACTACGCTGCAGTCAAGGGAAGGATTCATATTGTCCGGAGTAAGTTGCACAAGACCAGGGACAGTGCCTGCTGCAAATGTTCCAAGTGCTTTGACGACTCCGACCAGTCCAGCGACGAGCTCGGCATGGCCAACGCATGACTTGGCTGCGCCGACCACTAGCGGACGATCAGGCGAATGGGAAGACTCAAAGACTTCGTTGATGCCCTGAATCTCGATGAGGTCGCCGAGAGAAGTACCAGTGCCGTGGGCTTCAATGAAGCTGCGAGAAAGTGTGAAGATAAAAAGAGAATAAGAAAAATAAGACATACTCAATCTGAGAAGGGGCAAGGCCAGCTTTCTCAAGAAGAGAGATCTGCATGGCAATTTGGGCCTTAACGTTGGGTGCGACGAGGCCTTGCGACCGCCCATCACTCTTAGCATCCGTCGATTTCACGATAGCCAAAATAGTGTCACCGTCCCTCAAGGCAGCACTCTTTGTCTTGAGAACGAGTCCAGCAGCAGCCTCAGCGGGGACATAGCTTGACGAGAAGGCGATATCAGTACCGACGCGGCAGCAATGAGGAAGAGCGTTACTGTACCCATCTGCCACGTTCGTGTAAGTAGCGCAACGAGAGTTGACCGAAGTCATCTTCTGAGCGGTTAAGAATCCAAGTGTACCCGGCCTTTCACAACAAAAATTAAGAAAAAGAGAAAATCGCTTGGGATTATAGTTGAACATACCACGTATGTGTATTACCTCCACAGACAATTGCGGATTCCCCTTCCCCAGACTTCAAGTATTGAACAGCTGAAGCGGAACGACAAGTCAGTCAAAAAGCGTAACTTGGCAGACGAGATTGATACCCTGGTTGAAAGCTATCAAGCCTGCACTGCAGGCAGTATCGATGGTCATAGACGGACCATGGACGTCAAGAAGACTGCGGCACGTCCAATGCGTCAGTAATTGCATAGCGAAGCGTAGACAGGATACTCACTAGCTGAGTCGCCCACAAGCAGTGCTGGTGGCAACACCAGTGCCATAAAATCGAGTGAAAGCTTGATTAGGGAGAAGAGTAACTCTTGTGAGCAGCATGAATCCTAATCGAAGGGACGTGCTGACCTCCCCATCCTTTATCTTCAAACAGAAGAGAAAGAAAACCCTCGTCCATGCAAGCGGCAACAAAGACTCCCATATTGGTTCCCTTCACCTTCGACGGCGGTATGTTCGCGTTTTCTAGTGCCTCAAAGGCCAACTCTAATATGAGCCTGATGTTTGGCGGGACATGAAACGCCTCAGCAGAAGATATTCCAAAGAAGCCATGATCAAAGGCCTCATACTCCAAAAATCCTGCCCTTTCCAATGTGATGTCGCATGGGCCTGGCGGGTCTTTCGAGTCGGGGGCGCGATAGAACGAAGCGTGGTCCCATCTATGAGGTGGTACTGTCGTCATGATATCGTCTCGCTGATCGATGAGGGCCTTCCAGAAGGTTGCCAGATTGTAAATGTCACCAGGAAGCCGTATGGATTGCCCAACAATGACAATCTCCTCAGTCTCATGGGCGAGAGGAGTTGTTCGAGTGGAAGGGCGAGTACTGGATGACAGTCCATCTAGACCGAGTTTCGAGGATACGGCATTCGTCAGGGAGACCAAGTCGACGTAGGTGTGGCAGGTGTTGAGAGGAAGATGAAGATCGAGTTCGCGATTCAACTTGTTGACGATCGTGGTCGACATAGCCGAGTCCATCCCGAGCTGACCGAAAGGCATAAACAATTAGCGTAGGCAGCGAGTTAGAGAGTACAACAGGCAATACCTCAGCGAAAGTTGCCTCGTCGTTGTTCTCCATGGCCGTTTCCGAAATCTTAAGCGTCTCCAAAACAATCCGCGAAACGATGGCCTTGACTTCGTCCCTGGTCTTCCCATTTGGAGTTGTTGCTTCGGCGTTTGCAGAATGAGTTTGACCAGGCTTCTCTGCATCAGCAGCATGAACAAGAGGGGTAAGACCCTCTGCAGAGTGACTGAGAAGCTGTGCCAATTGCTCCCCGAACAAGGCTTCAAGTTTCTTGCGGAAGATTGCGCCTTTCTTGGTGATCGGGATCTCTTGCTCATCTTTCAGAATTAAGACCCTCGACCAGGAGATTCGCAAAGGAGGAGCAAGTCCTCTGTTGGCTGCGGCAATAGCACGGGTGATTTCCGCAAGGATAGACTCTTGCGAGGCGTGGGAGTGACGAGCGGGCTCGATGATGGCACAGACAACTTGCGACGAGGTTTTGAGAAAATTGTTGCCTACTACGCAGGAGCGCAGGATAACGGGGCATCGGTCGAGGATTGCTTCGACATTGCGGGGGTCGAGGTTCTCTCCTGAACTCATCTAGGAATTGGCATAGTGTGAACAAGGGTTATGAAAGGTAGGGAGACACTTACTTGAATGTAATCTTCTTTGCGCCCCCGCCAGACTAGGCATTGATCCTCAACATACCCATAGATATCGCCGGTGTGGAAGGTAACTGCACCGTCGTCCTCGACGCTGAACGGAGCATTGTCATACTGAAGATATCCTTTCGTGATGTAGCGACTCTTGACCAATAGCTCGCCCTCTGTGCAATGAATGCGATTACGTTATCAGTTGTTTGGGAGAGGATCTGGAGGCGTACCAGTAGTAACGGTCTCTCCTTGTTCATTGACGAGCTTTAACACAGCATCTGAGAGAAGGCAGTCTTGAGGATGCCAGCCTTCGACGCCATTGGTAGTGGAATGAAACAAAGGTCCTGATGGCAAATTGGATGAGCTTTAATGGATGCGAAGTAAAACGACGCCGAGCGAACGCACCTCCAAGCTCTGTCATGCCGATATCAAGGACGAGGGGAAGATCGAGCTCATTTGCCCAGGCAATACATTCTTTCCCCGTAGCAGCGCCTCCAGACCCAAAAACCTTGAAACCCTTCAGAGCCGCTTGAATGCTCGCTTTGCGGTCGATGTTAGTCTCGAGCTTGAACGTCTTCATAAAGCCTTCGAGAACCCAGGGAACGCCCGCAAAAGCCGTAGGTTTTTTTGAGAGGGTAGTTTCCAGTAACTGCCCAGACACGTCGAGAAATCTCGAAGCCTTGTTGGTGGTGGGCAATCCATAAGCGGATGGAAGCATTGCAAAGATGTAGCAACCAGCTGTTAGGATCATGGCTGCGCCAAGATCATGCGACAGACCGATGACGTGGGACCACGGTGACCATCCTAGGATACGCAGGTGGTCGAAATCTTGCTGAGGCCAGGTACGCTTCCACCAGGAGAGACGAGCTTGAGAGCCCGCAAGGATGCTCTCGTGAGTGAGAGGGACACACTTGACATTGGTGACGGAGGAGGCAGATGAAGTATGGAGATAGAAGGCAATGTCTGCCGGCGTAGGAGATGGGTATTCTTGAGCTGAGAGTTCTGGGGACTGATCGAGATACTTCTGCATGAGAGCCGTAATGGTGGTATCCTTGGCATCGAAAAGGAGAGACGCAAGTGAAATATCTGACGTTCCAGCAAAATTTTAAACGTTGAATATACGAAAGAGATCAGATCGTTAGAACTTCACCTTTGAGGACATCCTGAATTGCCTGTGCCCCAGAGGGAACGAGTACAAAAGTAGGACCAATATTGAGCAGCATTCGTTCCATGATGTCGCGGGGCGCGTTCCGGTCAATAGGGGCGACAATTCCTCCCAGCTTCCAGGTCGCCAGGATGGTAGCCAAGACATAGGGTTGATTCTCGCTGACAATGGCGACAACAGGTTTCAGACCGTATTTGCGGTGGATATCGAGAGCGATGCCGCTAGAAATAATGTCGAGCTCGCCATACGTCCATTTCTCTTCGCCGCACTCAACAGAAATGTGTTCAATGCCGGAGGTGGACCGAGCAGTACTGATAAACGCGTTCAAAAGCGTGTCTTTGGCTTGGTTAGAAGCCATTTGGGATAAGGCACGTGTGGCGATGGCTGAAAGAGAGAGGAAAACAGTAACCAGACAATTGAAAGGTGGAGTCGATAACAAGAGCTGCTCCCCCTAGGAAGTGAGGCTGCTGAAGGAAGGGACAGGGGATCTGGCTGGCTTTTTAAATGAAATCGACGACTGGTACACGTAGAAAATTCTTGGCCAGATAGAAGAACTTTCAGGCCCGGAAGTGGAAGGAACCCGAGGCTTAGCAGATCGAGAATCGATTGCTTGCCCAATGGTTACTTGGTTCGCATCCAACCAATGGGTGCGTCTATCAGGGCCGACGGGCGCGCACTGGGCATGACCTGTCGACCCTTGCCGACTTCCAAGGCTTCATCTGTCGATGATGCACTGACAGAGGTGATAGCAGGTTGATTCCTCCTGGTTTATCTCCACAAAAAAAAATCATAGAAAGGTTTCTTTGAAAAATAAATGTCTTCGTCCCAAAGATAAGCCCAAAGCACTCACAAAGAGGAGAACAAGGGCAGATTATTTTTCGTTTCCAGTGGTCTGAAGGCATCCTTATTACTCAAAACGCGAAGGTCGAATTGATGGCGAACTTGAGCGTTGACATCCCTTCGAATTCTTCGTGCCAAATGGTGCAAGCCTAATGGTTTTACCGCAAAGGAGCATGGTCTACATGGCGAATGGTCTTATGAGCCATTCTTTGCGGGATTCGATCGATACCAAAGGTCATTAGAGGGCGAGACTGATGGTGGTACTTAGAAGGTAAAAGAACGGCGTGCTCATTCCATACAGCCGTGTTTACGTAACTCAGGAAGCCAGCTGTTGGCCTAGTCCCTCAGAGCAAGAGAATCGCGTCGAGCTCAAGTCGAGCTCACAACTGAATACAACGCCAGAAAATCTAAATAATATTATGCTACAATCTTCTCTCGATCCCGACTCGTGCCTAGAAATACATTCAAATTTACCCTACAATAGATATGATTAATTTACAGACTGAAAATTCCTGCTTCTCGTTTTCGACTTTGAATAGGATATGACAATGCCAACGACAAGCCTAGCCCAATTGTCATGCCGATACCAACAGACACCAGCTTTGACGCCGTTCTAAACCCCGCCACGTACGATTCCGCCGCCCCATGCGCCTCTTGAGTAGCATAGCTAAGAAGACCGCCACTTCCTAATCCAGAAGGAAGTTGAAAAAGGATTCCCGTAATCTACAAAGGAATCAAGTCAAGGCGCTGTCAGCACGCAATAACAGCACGTCGCAAATGAGATCAACAAACCATAACTACAAATGCGTTTCCAGAAAAGATACGCGCGTAGAGATTAGAGATCAGTCCAACGGTGAACGAGCTGTCGAGGGGTAATGTGAGCATGAAGATCCGTGAACAGCTGGCATGGGGCTGATAAGGACGAACCCAACACCTGCGATGATGTCGCTTTGACCACCAAACCTTCTGGCCGTCCAGTAATTGGTAACCCAACCAACCGATGAGATAAGGACGAGGAGGATCTACAGGAGATATTAATTAATAAACGCCCGTCTAACACCGGGAATGAAATGCAGGGGTACCATCTCCTTTCGCCACCAAGGACATTGGTTGCGCATACTCAAGAAGAAAGAAAACATTGGCACGGTCAGGAATGCTTCAGAAAGAGACGTCAGCAGCTAGTCAGCAAGAAAGGATGACAAAAGACTTACCCCACCAGGTGCTCGGCGTTCTTTGATACCAAGGCCCATGAGGATTATGAGAGAGAGAACAGGTATAATCCTCCGCGCCATAGACTTGGCTCGACGTGAACAATTCATACAACTGGGCACCAATCGAAAAGCCAAAGCCAAGGAAGAGGGCGTAGACCACGGAGTATAGTAACCGGACTGAGCCCGGTACGATGTTCCTTGACATTAGCTCAAGAGCCCCAGTGAGTACAAGGAAGCCCTGCACGAGGCATGAGCACCTCCGGCTACTCATGACCGAGAAAGGCTTACCGGAAGAATGAGCACGACAGAGCTTGAGGTGACGGCTGAATAGCAAAGCTTATGTGTGGCAGCCAGCGCTGCTGCAATGAAGCTAAAGCACAAAGTGACCACCACTCTGCAACACAGGGCGGTGAGCAGGAGGACTACGAGAGAGCATTAGGGGCAGACGTACTCAAACACGTAAGTGAAAAGGACATTTCGAAAGCTGATGGTCTGCATAACGATCAACAGCGCCCCAAGCGGAAAAGAAACAAGGGCATCCACAAAACTCCCGCTGAAGCTGACGGTACAGATCGCAGAAGAACACATGCCGCCTATGAAGACTTGCTGCCAGGCATTGTAACATGGCCTTTTCTTCATCAACACGTCCAGAGCAACGGAGGCATCGCAGACCGACAATTTATCGTGGATGACCTGTCAATTGACATAGTGTCAGTCGGCACATCATCAACGAATGAAGAAAGAAGGCGGACCTTCCAATACAGACAGAAGGCATCTGTCAGCTTCTCAATGTTCAAGGCACTGCCTTGCCTGATGAGCTTGATATGGCTCGTCCCGGTCCCACTGTCGTCGAAGCTGAGCAAGACAACGTCCGGGAGGTAAAGGGCACTCAGTTGGATATCCAATACGCGTGCAGCCGACATGATCTGCGACTGTAACCGGTGCGGCGGCCCACCGAACATCATCATGGCTCGAGTAAGCTTCATAATGAACTCTTCTCTAAAGATGATCTGAGCAACGTGCCGTGTGATCTGTATGGAGGCAGCATTCGGTCAGGTTGGAAGAGACGACACACAACCGTTGATACTCACGAAGACCTCAGCTTTTCTCCTCTTGTTCCGCCTATAGAAAGGAGAAGTCGCAGGTGGCTGCTTCTCGTCCTCGGCAACGGGTGACCCAGGCCTAGGCGTGCTATATCCAGACCTCATACCAGGACGCTTCTGAGCATAATAGCGGTCTGTTTGCGATCGCAGTCGGAATACAGAGTCAGAGCTGTGACTTCGACCATAACCAGCTAAAGATGGCGGTGGTGTGCTCGAGGGGCTCTCTGTTCGATGCACAGAGGCAGAATAGGAGGCAGAACGCTTGAGGTTCGCAGGTGTCGGCGGTGGGACTTCAGGTGAGGTCTCGATCTCATAGCTATTGAGTTTCCCGTCAACAAACATTGCCGTGATGCAGGAGGAAGCAGTTGGACACACCGAGATAGGCTATAACCCGGCCGCTTGACGTTGGGCTGAAGTCGACTCGAATGCGGTGCAGCAATACCAGCGAGGTTACCAGTGCTCGCTATGAGTGGGCCGAAGACACCTCCGCCACTCCTCGCCGTTGATGGTCTGGATATATGTCCAAATTTCCTGACTTTCACACGAGGTATACGTGGGCGGCGGCGTCCATTCGTTGGAAGAGCTAGTCATGATGTGAAATTTTAACAGATAGGCAGAAACGTCTTTGCAACCCACACTCACCTGGTTCCTCCGATGGTGAACGGCCTTCTCCACGGGGTATAGATCTCAAGAAATCAGACGATTCACTTCGATTCCAAATCCGATTCCAGGGTCTCTCGAAGGATGACGCCCTGGAAGACACCATAGACGATGCCGACGAGACATTTTCGTCGGGGTGTTGGTAAAGGTTGAGCAGCGTGGACAGTATTCCTCGACCTTGATACGCCGCAGCCTCAGGGCCACTTTCGACATCTGCATCGCTCGCTTCCCTACGTTCTGAAACACGTTGCTGACGTTGTTCCGGAACGCGCGGTAGGACATTCAACTTGGGCCTCAAGAAGCCAGGCTTCCTATGAAGATGGGCTTGAACAACGTCTTCCGCTTTCTTCAACGAAAACCTCCTGAGATCCTTCGTACCAGGCAGACCTGCATCCTCATCTTCCCCGATGAGATTCTCCGGGACATCGTGCGTGGGTTGAGGAAGAGTGAGAGTGGATGTATTGGATGGCGAGAATAAAGATGCGCCGTCTCTAGAGCCCACTCCACTTTCGGTGACTCCTTCGACTTCTTCAGGTGATTCAACCGAAGAGCCTTGTGGAGAGTAAACATGGACTTTCCGCAGGGGTGTTCCTGCGCGATGTCGTTCTAAGGCTTCCGTCAACTCTTTAAACCCTTCTGGCTATATACTGGTCAAAAGTGCTCTACACAATGTTGAGAAGCACTCACATCCAAGCCCCTTTCGTCTAACATATGGCGACTTCGTCGTTGAAGCGCAATTGTCTCTGCATCCGTATGACCCCATTGAACTTTACGAGGCGTTCTTGTTCCCGATGAGCGGAGTGCGCTGGGGGCATGGACAACGTTCTTCGTCGAAGAGGGACTAGAACCTTTGCGCCCATCCAGAGGTGGTGTCGGAAAGGGCCTTGTGGAATAACTGAGAGTTGTCAGGCTGTCCTGACTGGGCCCACTTTCGTGGAGGCCCGCTGGGGAGTACCGAAGGGAGGACGTGCCGTGGTGCGGAGAGAAATAATCAATGGCAGGTTTCATATGTTGTGGAGAAGGTTGAGGCGAAGGCGTTGACCTCTCGTGCAGATAGGCTATCCTTTTCACTGCACTTTCGGGGCGTTCATGAGAAGGCTCCGCATGATTCGAGGGGCATTCAGGACCCGAACTGTCTCGATGACCATCTTGTTGAAGCGGATGCGACGAGGCGTTCTGGAATGTAAACTGACTTCCTTGGCGGACTCCGTCGCTATCGTCTCCTTCATGAAGACTGCCTGAAGAAATTTTTGGACTAGGCGAGCCTCGCAATGCGCTCTTCAGGATTCCCCCACCGGTGCCTGCTCCCTTTCCAGCGACGTCATACAATTGAGCGGTTGTATCCTGTTCTGGATGTCCAGTCGAAACCCGCGATGGGCTTGCATTATCGTCGCCTGACACCCCCGGCGTCGTCGAGGTCATGAATCATGGACAGAGAAGAGATGAGAATTTGCTGGTGAATGGTGGTGGTGATCTTCTCCTTTCCAGAAGAAATTTCCAGGGTTCCCTTGCAACGATTGGTGTCATGTTTCACCCATTAGCACGAAGAGGTTGGCCGAGGGAGCCCTAAATGGAGTCGAAATAGCGGAATGCGGCAAACGATCCCGACTCAAATTTGACAGTGATCGAGGATTGGCGTCTAAAAATAACCCATCGCCTTTGCAGCGGTGCTGCTAATAATACTTGACAAGATGAGGGACAAGTACATGTCAGTGTTCAGTTTGTCATAGTCTGACGAATTAATGTTGGCCCAGAGAACTCATTCTTTCTCTCTTTCCCTAACTTCTCAGCCGGTCGGAATGCGCTTTGGTTGTATAACTACCAGTACTAGCATATCCTCGGGATAAACCTTCAGGGTCAAGTAGACGTCACGATTTTCCTAGATGCTGAAATACTCCATAATATTGGCTGGAGGTGACCCTGCTGAAGTGATGGTGTCAGTTGGGCAGTGTTGAAGGCATCGGGGCATGGGTACGGGTATTTCCGGCATCTGGACGTCATCATCCGTGCCAAGGGAAGTCGTGCAGAAGTCGAATGGTGCTTGACATTCACTGAGGTTCGAGGTTCAATCGAAGACACGGAAAATACATGGATAGAACGATATGTGTTATCTTCAGGCGCTAAAGAAGCTGCACAAGATACAGATAATTACGCAATTCTGGACGAATACTTCTCAATAACAAAGGCAATCATTTCGTGAATCGTAAATGTATCCGAAAGAAACATCATCGGCACTTCGACCATGAGTTCATGCAGGATTCGACCTCGTACTTGAGCAAACGAGATTGAATCCACCCCGCAGATTGTGAGCGAGTCCTCAAGTTCTGCAGTCCGGTTGTCAAATAGGTGAGCCAACAACAATAAATTAAATTAAATGACTGACCAAGCTTCTCCGAAGGTCTGAGCTCAAGCACTTTCCGCAAGATATTGGCCACCAACGTGGATATTTCCTCATCAGAGCGTGCTTGTTGAGTCTTTGCGAGCTTATCTTGTTCCGGAAAAACGATGCTATGGAAAAGAGGATCTCTTGAGTAGACGGGATGAGCTGCCAATTTCCGTGCGTCCAAATTTGCAATCATTTGGACCGAATCCGGTTTCGACATGGCACTGATGATTAATGGTATACCGCGTTTATTGTCCATGAGGGGGATCAGCGAGTCTTGTGTATCCAGGTTCTGCGTAAGTTTGGACTCCCAGGGGCCCAGTTGTAACGCAGTAGCGGGCAAATTCTTCCCTCGCCGGTAGGAAGCTAGGACTTCCATGTAGTGGTTTGCCGCTGCATAAGCTGCCTGTCCTGGGTTTCCAAGAGAAACACTGAGCGTACAGTAAATGGTCGTCAATGCTGATCGCAAGGATCCAGAAAGGGATCTTACCTGATACTGCTCAACAATACGAAGCTCGCCAGCGTAGGACACAACTCTTCAGTCAGGATGTGAAGATTCCATGCTCCTACGACTTTCGGGCGTATTACTGTTTCGAAAGATTGTAGATCAATATTTTGGATAGTTGCGTCGGAGATCACAGCTGCCGAGTGAATGATAGAGCCAATAGGACCATGAGCGGCCTGAATGTGCGAAATTGCGCTTTTGAGGGAGTCTAATTCGCAGACATCCGCCTGGACATAGGCGGTCCTGCCTGGGATTTCGGATTCTAATCGATGCAGAGTCATCTGGACCTATGTGCAGCGCTTTGAGTATCGTAACCGAGAAATTGTAAAAGGAGTTCGATACCTCGGTATCGTCAACGGGTCGACGACCGATATATACGACCTTTGAGCTGCCTTTCATGATCATCGGTTGTGCCAATGATGCGCCGATACTTCCTAAACCAGTAATCACCGCTACACCGTGGTAAGCAGTGCCCACCTCTTCGTCGGCTTTGACAGACTCGAAAATTGGAACAAGACGCTCGACTTTCTCCTGACCGTCCCTTCTCCGGTATGCGACCGCCCTGTCTGTGTGCTTCCCTCTTTGCCTTCCCTCGAGCTCGCTGAGCAGAAGATGCCGAAGTGCGTCACCACTGATCGTATCTAAGCGAGGCAGATCAAGCGCCCAGATCTGATCATCTGATCCGGTCTCCCGACGAAAGACGCGCATCATCCCTTGCACAAGGGCTGCAACAGAGGGTGCCTCCACTTCCGGGGCGCTTTGACCAGCTGGTACATCAGCGGCAACAGAAGTCGTTGAAATTACAACGAGATCTCTAATGTCGATTTTGTGGCTTGATAGGAGTTGCATGAGGCGGAGAACAAGGCGATAACATGACGTGAAAGCTTCCGTCATCGGCAGGGCATCAATGGATGTCAAGTCGAGCATGATCACTGCTGGTGAGTCCTTAAATTTCTGAATAACATCTTCGAGTGGATCAGGCAAGGAAACCTCTTTCGAAATGCCATTCGCTAAACTTGCTGACAAATGAAGAGATTGAAATTGAGTTGACAGGGCTGGGAGGAACGATGCAATGCGCGAGTTCCTTTCCGTTGGACATATGACTAGGAGTTGGTCGTACTTGGAGAAGCCAGTGCCCTCAGTTGCAGTGCCTTTGTTCACCCAGATCTGTCGCCACCAGCCAACACTCTGTGCTTCGGAAGTTGATCCAGAATTCCTTTCGGACTTTTGAATAGTCACACCCGTTGGGATCCATGCCACAGAGTATTTCTTGCACGACACTAAGAGTTCTCCAGCTTCTGAAAAGACATCAAATGCGGCGGAAATAACGTGATAGTTCCGCGCGACGTCAACTGGGAGATAATAGCGGCAAACAAAGGACTCTGGGAGGTCGTCAGAGTAGAGGCTAAATCCCTCCAACGATGAAGGCAAGAAAGCGCCATCCAGTTCGCGGACTTGTGGAACCTCTCGCGTGATGATGGCACCCAAGGAGTGCAAGCAGGCGTCAAGTTTACGTATACGGTCAAGCGAAGGTGCCCGATGTGCTGCTGAATGGACGGCGATGAGTGCATCGGCGTGCGTTGACCACGTCCTGATTTCTTGAACATTACGGAAGGAAGGACCAAATTGTACGTTCTTGAAGCTGGCGTATACGTCTGCCGTGTCCTTGATCTGCTGCGGGGGGTGATCTCTGACTCTGTTCTTCAAGACAGGCGGCACCCTGCTGCCTAGAATGCCGGAGCATACGTGCTGTCCTGAAGAGTCGCTGTTGTATAACAAAAACCGGCTATTTCCGTTGATTTCAGCGTTAACAGTGAGGTCATATGACTCCAGAACCAAGGGTAAGTGGAAGGAGATCGATTGCAATGCTCCTGATGGTGCTTTATTCGCGAAGAAGTCAATGAGATAGGCCGCAGGAACGACCCTATGTCCTTGAATAAGGTGATCAGCAAGAAGATCAAATAGCCCTTGATCAATAGGGAATTCGAGGACGCGATCCACAGTAGACCCTTTCGGAACATGGGAGCGCGACGGAATGCACTCCGGATAATGTCGTTGCTTTTGGAAGGGATATGTGGGAACAGAAATTTTGCGACCCCTTGACCGACTCCCTTGTAAAAGTTTCTCAAAATTGGGCGTCACACCTTGCTCAAAGAGTAAAGCAATGCCTCGAAGGAATGCGAGGTTCTGACTTTGCGACTGTTTTGTTGACGTGGAAATTGTAGCCTTATGGTGCTGCAGGGTTTGCAATGTCGTCCAGATAAAGGGCTGGGGTCCAATGTCTAGGATTATATTCAGGTCTTTGTCGTTTTCTAGCTCCCGGACGGCACGATAAAACTCCACAGGGTTCTTTGCATGTTCAATCTGCAAAATTGGGATCAGCGCATGCTACAGGAAGGCAAGGGTTATATAGACCCAGTAAGACGTCGCAAGTTCAGAGTCCGCAGAAATTTTCCTTCCATACACGGTGGAATACATTGGAAGTTTCAAAGGCGAGAGTTCCTGTTGATTGTCAGCCAGCCAGGCCTCGAGCACAGGAAGGTATGGATAGATTGAAGGACTGTGAAAGCCTAGAACCTTTCAAAACGATTTCCATGAACCAGGATGACATAAAAGAGATACCTTGAGTGACGTTCAGTTTTGTTGCTCTTATCGCCTGGGCTTTGACATCCGTCACGAGAGAATTGACGGCCGACAAGGTCCCAGATACTGCGTGGCTATTGGGCCCATTGCATACTGCAATTGAGAGTTGATCATCCAATCCGAGCTCATGTAAGCGCTGTAATATGGTTTCTTCTGAAGCAGCGATCAAAGCCATTCCCGCTGACTGTGCGAACTCCGGACAAAGAATCTCTGCGCGCCTAACCACAAATTTCAACGCGAAGGCATAGTCCATTGCACCTGCGGTCACTATATCGAAGTCAACAGAGAACAAAATATGGTAAGTTCTATTGGACCTACCGGTTGCGGCAATTTCGCCAAGACTATGACCAAGCACTGCAAATGGTTCAATGCCTAGACTTCGAAGCCAGGACGATAAAGAGTACTGAAACACGAAAATGCTTATCTGACCCATTCGGCCTTCGTTTACAGGAAATTCGCAAGGAGAATCCTTGTCCAGCAAGAAGGATAGAATATCATACCCCGAGACCTGAGATGCTTTCGCGGACAACGCAGAAATGATTTCTTTGAAGTCCGGGAAATGGTCAGCTAATTCCGAGGCCATGCCTCGAAATTGCGATCCTTGCCCGGGAAACGCGGAGGCAACACGAGGACTAGCGACAGTCCCGAGCCCTTGTGCATTGTGCCGCATTTCATGCAGCCGACTCTCTAAGTTAGCTATCAGTTCAGGCAGGTTATGGGCGACACAAGCAAAGCGATATCGATAGTGTTCCCTCCCAACACAGGTCGTGAAGCATAAGTCGACGAAGTCAGACGGCGGTAAATTTCTGCAGAAGGCGATATATTTCTCCAGATATGCACAGAGACGTTCTGGGGTTTTGGCACTGACGACAAACGGCATAGGGATTTGAACGTCGAGAGCTGAAATTTGCTTATTCTGGAGGTCACTCGAGAGTGCATTCCCAGGTCCTTCAATTATTGCTCCCGCAAGGGTGCCAGCGAACCCATTCGACCTGCTGGAAGTCAACCAGAATTGCGAATCAGATGGTAGTAATACCCACAGAACCAGTCCTCGACAAGGCGTCTCCGGCATGCGGGGAAGCGGCGCAACCTCATGGGGAATATGTAATGGTACCGTATCACAGTTTATCGATGGATTGAGATTGTGCTCATTGAGGTGCACAAGACCAGGAACGACCCCATACTTCAAGGAGGCAATAGCACTCAGTAGACCAACCAGACCTGAGGCCATTTCCGTATGTCCAATACAGGACTTTGAGGCGCCAAGGATGAGAGGGTCCTCGGTATGCGAATACTTGAAAACCTCGTTTATCCCTTGAATTTCGATTAGGTCACCCAGTGACGTCCCTAGAAGGTGATGTGGAAACATGTTTGGCGCAAATATCATAAAACGACTTTAACAGACCGACCTGTTCCATGCGCCTCGAGAAAGCTATTATCTTCATTAGCATTGGAATTGGATAGAGGTTTTGTGACTTACGCGATTTCAGAAGGCTGTAAACCAGCCTGTACAAGTAGCGACCTCTGAAGTGCAATCTGTGTTTTCACGTTGGGGGATACTAAGCCTTGAGATTTACCGCCATGCATGACCTCAGTGGATTTTACGATCGCGAGAATATTATCACCATCACGAAGTGCAGCCGTTTTGCTCTTCAGGACGAAGGCTACACAGCCTTCCGAAGGAACATATCTACTCAAGATTAGGTATAGATCTCCCCAGCGGTTCAAACACACACCCATCGGCCTCGGTCGTGAATGTCGCACACCGAGAATTTACTGAGGCCATTTTATTCGCAGATAAGAAGCTGTCATTGAGTGGTCACCTCTGCCCAACGGGCGCGTCTGATCCACAATCTTCACCGGCTTACCCAAATGAACCTGGCCTTGTGTTGAAAAAAATAAGGTATTGGTAGGATGGATGTAGAGAATCATGACGTTACCAGAGAGCTGTGCTTGCTGCGCTGACCATGGCCGATTCGCCCCCTCCTGATTGGATGTATTTGACAGCTGGTATAAGCGGAAATTCAGTTCCTCAGATAACATCAGACTCTTCAAGGGTCATCTCACCTTGATCGAAAGCCACCAACCCAGAACTGCAAGCTGTATCGGTCGTCATGGAAGGTCCATGAATGTCAAGCAAGCTGAAGAGCAATGAGCGATCTCGTTCTATTTATAGATGGCCCCTCTTCGACGTACTAGCTTAGCCTGCCGCACGCCGTGCTGGAAGCGGTCCCAGTGCCAAAAGTTCGCTTATAAGCTGCAGAGCATCGAATGTTACATGAGCTATGGCTATAGGTATTCTAACCTTGGTGAAATACGTACCTTCCCAACCCAGAGATGTAAATAAAACATGAGTGTATCCTTCGTTCAAGCCTGCAGCAACGAACGCCCCCATGCTCGTTCCCTTGACCTTCGAAATCGGAATGTTTGCGTTCTCCAAAGCCTCGAAGGCTGTCTCAAGCGTCAATCTCACACTCGGGCTTACGAAAAATGCCTCTGGCGTTGAAATTCCAAAGAACGCGTTGTCAAAATGGGCCACATCCACAAAGCCCGCCTTCTCGAAGTTAATATCACCGATCTGAGGTGGTTCAAGAGACGTTGGTGAACGATAGAAAGAGGCGTGATCCCATCTGTCTGGAGGAACAGGGATCATGATGTCATTACGTTTATTGATCAGAGCTTCCCAAAAGGCGTCTGGTGTATTGATATCACCAGGAAGTCGAAGAGCTTGTCCGACGATTACCACCTCTTCTTTCATATTTGTCGTGGTGGGTTGATCACGCGGCCCAGAGCTTGCCTGTCGTTCGCCCTTGATTCCTAGTTCCACCATGATCGCCTCGCACATGCTCTGCAAGTCGACTGAAGTGTGACAGGCATTTAATGGAAGGTGCAGAGAGAATGTACTGTTCAATTCGTTGACTATACGCACGGCCATGTTCGAGTCCATTCCAAACTAATAAGAGTAAGCCACAAACCATGGGGAGGATAAATGACGTGCCCACCTCTGCGAAAGTCGTGTCAGGTGCTGCACGAAGTGCTTCCGTTCCAACTCGAAGTATTGACGAGATGGTAACAACGGTCATCCTTTTGACATCTTCCGTCTTCCAAATACCGGGTGCTGAAAGCTTAGCGGGCTTCTTGTCCTCTTCGTAGTTGATCTCTCCATTGAGAGCCGAATAACCAAGATCATCCTTCTCCAATAGATGCAACACGACATCTCCAAAGAGCGATTCAAGTTTTTTCCTGAATATCATTCCTTTCCTCGTGTATGGAATTTTCATGCCCTTCTCCAAGACGACAACTCTGGACCAAGGAATGCGAAGTGGTGGTAGTAGTCCTCGGTTCATTGCCGCCAGCGTCTTGGTAATCTGGGTGATTTCTGTTGTGGTCAATATTACACTGTCGCCGTCGGCAGTTACAGCAGGCTCGATGAGAATACAGATGGCATCCGAAGCTTTGCGCATGAAATTGTTGCCCACGACGCAGCAATGCAAAACCCCCTGGCAGGCACTCAGGGCCTTTTCAATAGGGCGAGGATCAAGTGTCTCTCCAGAAGCAGTCTGGTACAGACCGTTTAGTTGACGGATACGATCGAAGAAAAGATGCATATACCTGGATGTAATCGTCCTTCCTTCCTTTCCATATAAAACGCCCATCAGATTTTCGCTCATACACGTCGCCAGTCCTGAACGTCGTAGAACCGTCGGGTAAGAAGCTAAACGCAGAGTTGTCGTATTTGAGGTACCCTCGACTAATATGACGAGTGGTGATGATAAGTTCACCTTCTGGATGGGCAATGGATTGAGCGAAGGAATTTCAAACGCGTTTCGAAAATGTACCTTGATCGTTCTCAGTTCCATCTTCGTCGACTAAAACCAATTGAACATCATCAAAAAAGCAATCTTCCAGGGACCAGCCGTCATCATGGTCGGGCGTACTAAGCAGGTCGATTTTCCGATGGAAAAGGCCACCTGCGATGCAATAGAAATTAGAAAGATCAAGCACTATATCAGGACGTACTCACCTCCTAATTCCGTCATCCCAATATTACTCGACGCATCGATTCTTAGTTCCTTGATCCAAGAAAGCATTTCAGCACTCATGGCTGCGCCACCGGATCCGAGACACTTGAGGGCCTGTAAAGCATGCTTTACTCGAAAGGCTTCTGCCTCCTTGTTGGCGCCGAGTAGTCTGGTATACCTCTCTTTGAAACCTTCCAGTACCCAAGGCACAGCTACAAGCACATCAGGCCGCGTCTTCACCGCAGCGTCAACAAGGCGATCCAAAATATCTCTTTCCTCTTCCGCCTTGCCTGAAACGCTGTCGTCGACATGGCCAACTTCAATTCCGACAGCATAGCCAGAAGGAGGGACACCGAAGACGTAACAACCCCCGGTTCCAAAGGTCGCTGCACCAAAGTCATACGAGAGCGCCATGATATGGGACCAGGGAGCTATCCCGAGTACTCTTAATTTGTCAAAATTAACGGAAGGCCAAGCTCGATGAAACCATTTGATCACGGAACGGCATCCGTATGCGATTGACTCGTGCGTCAATTGTACGCATTTAAGATTGCTGATAGACGATGCCGATGACGTGTGTATATATGCAGCAAGTGAAGCGAGGTCGGGCGGCGGATACAAAGATGGTGAAATTTCGGCGACCTGAGCCAAGTACAACTGGGTTAGAGAGGTGATCGTCGTATTTTTGGAGTACGATATCTTCGGGATTTGCATCTCTGGAGTAAGGTGAAAGATGATTTTTAAGCCAATTTGCAATTAGTAACATAAATCGAGCTTACTGTCGAGCAATCCATTGAGACCGTCTTCAAAATCAGGAACGACTGCACAGGTCGCTTCAGTGTTTTCCAGCATCTTTTCGACCATTTCGAGAGGGGAGTGACAGTCGAAAGGTGCGAATATACCGCCCAATTTCCAAGTTGCCAGAAGTATGGCAAGGACGAAGGGGTGGTTCTCGCTGATGACAGCAATCACGGGCTTCAATCCGCATTTCTGGTGTATTTTCAGAGCAAGGCCGCTTGATATACAGTCGAGGTCGCCATACGTCCACTGCTCCGTACCACATTCGAGGACAGGATCTTCAATTGTTGAAGGATTCCGTGCAACAGAGAGAAAGGCGTCCAGCAGGGTCTTGACTTCATCCATGACTAGAAGGCAAGGTCAATCGAGCCAAGCTCCGAGGGCCTGGCTTATAAACCTGCGAAATGAAGACTTGCTGCCTTGAAATGCTTCCGAATCCGCTATTCGTTTGGGGCGTAAATGGTCATGAGCCATCCGAATTCCGGGGAATGATAGAGATATTGGCCTTCGACAGCTGCTTATTCGAGATCATCAGCGGCGTCGAGAGCATGAGGAATAATTAGATCTCGCACAAAGATGAGCCCCGGCAACTGCGCAGGATGTGTCCTCCATAGGGAAGGATCGAGTCAAAAAGGCCGAAGCCCTGGAGCCAAAGCTCCAAGTCGAACCAAATGGGCCGTTCCAGCGATTAGTACTCCAGCTAGCCGCTGGAATGCGTAGAATGCCACCCAGACCCACAGAACACCGTTGACAGGAGCAGATATTGAACTTCAAATCTTCGACCACGCATGTCCTGCTGTCCCTGAGCGCGGCAATTTTGAAACTAAGCTTGAAAGATCACATTGAAATCCTCTCGCGCTGGAGCCTGCTTTCATATAGCATAGTCGTACCCTACGAAAATGGTGCGTCAGAACTGACAAGATGATGACCCCTTGGAAAATTAAGAACCCAGAAGCACTTGATGAATCTGGAGCTCGTACTCACATAGTCCACAAACAGGTCCGTGACATTCTCTCGCTCCTGGAGACTCCCGGGCAGTCATTTTCCATTGGTAGACGGGCGAAATGGAATCCGATGTCATTTTCGTGCAGAGTGCGAAGTCTGGCTGTCCTCCAGCCCTTCTCGGAGGTCAGGAGGAAGGGCCTGGGTAGATGCGGCGGAAAGAGCCGTGGTGTGACGAAAACGCGTAAACGTACCTTCACGTGGTTGCTTGTCACGCGTATTCAATTTCTAGTGGATTTTTTGGACACAAACGTTCGGACAGCAGAGACGAGATGAGATTCAAGAGAAAAAAACCAAGCACAATAAATACTAATAAGTTAAGATAGCAGTGTAAAGCAGAGTCAGACGCTGCCTCCCAGAGTATGCAGCATGTGCAGCATCAACGCAAGAGATCAACCACATTTAATCAACCCAATAGACCTTGGAGCTTTGCAGTGAAAAAGTCGCCAACGGCAGTAGACACCAATACGCGAATTCTCGACACTCCATAGACGGGAACTGGAGGCTGAGGCTGAACTCCAGTCTCGATCTCAGTTTCCATGGGCGCCGCCTTCATCGCTTCCTGCTGCTGCTGCCGCTGTAATTTCTGCTTCTGCTTCTCCTCGTGCCGTCTTCTCCTAGCCGTATCCGAAGATCGACTCGACGTCTTCGGCACTCGACGTTTCGTAGACCCAGCGCCTGGACGCGGTGGTATCAAACGCACCGACTCGAGCGTGTTCCTGAATCTGACGCGCTTTGGAGGGCGAGGTTTCTCCTCGGCCTCTGAATCGGAGTCATCGTCAGAAGTAGGCATGCGGAATGTCGAGCGCGCTTTTGAAGAAGATGTAGGCTTGGACGTCGACTCGTATCCGGAGTCTTCTTCGCGCTGTCTTTTCTTGACGCGTGTCTGCATCGGACCTTGTTCGAGTTCACGTTCCCATGCCTAAGAACAAGGTCAGTTGTGTTTCGAGGCATAAAGTGTTTGAAAAAGAGAGAACTTACCAACCGGATTATCAGATCCTCTTCAGACCCCCATACAATACTGCTAGCAGGTGCAACCCGAGCAGGTAAAGGCCGTATAGGCCTCCCATGCCACCCAAACCTCGAAAGCACCTCACGACCCCACATCCGCCGTTGACCCTCCATGTACCTCTCAACCGCGCTCCTGAATATCCGGTCAGACTCAGCGTCATCCGACCAGACAGTCGATGGTCTTTGCGATTGCTGTGTCCTCACGGGCTCAGCTGCGAATGCCATGTGAGGCAAAGAGAAGGTTTGTGGAGTATTGGCCTGCGGCTGAGGCTGGTGCATGGAAGCCAGAGCGGGAGTGGTAGCATTCGTCGCCCCGGGCTGGGCCTGGGTATGCACTCTGGCCCGAACGTCAGCCGCCAGACGTGCCCAAATATCATACGGGGTCTCCCGTGGTTGCTCAACGACAGGAATTGGCGGCTGAGGCGGCGGTGGCATCGCTGCAAATGCAAACAACGGCGGCTGACTCTGTGGCATCGGAGCTGAAGCTTGCGGTGTCTGTGCTGAAGCGAACACAGGAGGAGGGTCAGGGGAAGGGTTGAAGGCAGAAGGTGAGGGCATTGCGGGGTCTGCTCTGGGCGCAGGAGCAGATTGTGGGGGGATCAGGAAGGGATTGGACGAGGGAAATGAAAGCACCGCGGGGGCTGCTTTGGGTGCAAAGGCTGATTGAGGAGGGATAGGAGATGGATTGAAAGCAGGGAATGCAGAAATTTTCGGGGGTGCATCGGGTGCTGGAGGAGGAGGAGGAGCTGGTGCTGGTTCTGGAAGAGGTGATGGTTGAGGAAGTGGCACCTCAACTCTGGGCAGCGGTGCTGGTTGGGGAATGGAGGAAGGCGTTTGCGTAGCTGCTTGGATATCAGCCTCCAAGGACGCCAAGAACGCGTCAACTTGGGCCTTTGCTTGTTGGCCAGAAGCTCCTGGCTCTTGGTCCTGAACAAGTTGAGGAAAAACAAGAAGTTCGTAAATCCAGAAACGTGTCTGATAAGGACCACGACTTACCTTGGTAGAATCAAATGATCCAGTAGCCATTTCCTGGTCTTCGTCTCTTGTTACAGAGTCATTATCACAGTGTTGTGCCTGAGCGACGGTTAACAATGCCCTTGAACCAATTGTAAGTAATGATTGGCTTACTCCTATAGACGGCTCCGCCACTCCACTTCGACCGTTCGACGAGAAATCAGGGCTCTCCTATGAGAATTCACGTCAGAGACGGAGATACAATAGGTTGTATATAGTTATGAAGCTTACCGAGCACGACATGGAACTTGGAGCCACTGGCACTGGCGCAGTAGCCTTCGCGTCGCTTTCTGCTGTGTTTGGCGCTGAGACCTCCTCGTCTTCGTAATCTGGAAGATCGCCTGTCTCAACCACGGAGCCCATCGGTTGAGGGATCGAGCTAGAAGGCCTCGCGTCCTTCTTCTTGAGATCTTCCAATGCTTGTTCAATTTTGTGGGCAGAGGGCATTTCAGACTCTATGACCGACATAGTCTTCTCCGGAGCAAGTGGCTTCGGTTGAGGCTGTGGTGACAATGGCGGAGTCGCGATGTATTCGGTCTGACGCGGTGGAGGAGCCTCGCCAGGTTTGAGGCCAACGTAGACCTTCTCGTTGGGATAGTAAAACGTTCTCGGCTTTCCTGATTTCTTGTCTTCTTGGATAACATGCTTCGCGTGCTCCAACCGTATACGTTGGCGGGCGGTGACGCCAGTAACCCTTTGTTCTGAAAGAGGGTACGGCGAGATGACATTGAGATGTTGTTGAGCTGAGCTATTCCATCGTGGGCCACCTGCTTTCGCACTGGACGCAAAACGCTTTCGTGAAGTGGGCGGCATGTTGGATGTTGGGACAGAGGGAGAGAGAAAGAAAATGGGGGATTGAGAAAGAAAGTCGACGAAACTTCGGCCCTCTAGAGTTTATACGCATGGTGATGGGCCAAGAGAACAATGGTGGCCCAACACTCGCAATACTAACTTTGGGAGTGGCATTGGGAACTGCACCTGGCCCGGAAATCCAAATGCGGAGTGTCTGTTGTCATTCTCGTAGGCCGTATTCGCGACCTTCGCCGTAGTTGCGAAGTGCGCATTGTAACTCGACGAACAAGGCGATGGCGAACTGGGAAGGTAAGTAGGGGCGGTTGCGCGGGCCGACGAACTTGGCTTTCTAGATTCAAAGTCCGACATGGGCGCAGTCAACTTGTTAACGTCTCTTTCGTTTTGCTTTCCGAGTCGTTCAACTTTCTTTGCCGCAACTTTGCTCACTTCCATCGTCACTCAACTCAGATAAGTAAATGGCGAAACTACACCTTCAAGTACATCAAGTACAAAAGTGTAATCCGTCTGGGAAGTCCCTTGATTCTCGACTACAATTTCAAGGTTAAGCCACCACGGTCTCCGGTCGAGCCACCGTCTCCGACATATTCAAGTCGTCTGCCTGAGTCGAAAAGTAAGCTGCAGTCCTCCGAAACATAGATATAAATAATCACTTGACTTGCTTGTGTAGATACTGCTGGAGCAAAACGTAGTCGGTCAAGAGGTGCACGGCGTGTATCTGTGCGGCTGGCTCTTCGGGACATGCTCATAGTAGTCACCGTGTCTATTCCTCCAGCAACACGATGAATTATGAGCAACGGTGAGATGACCTTAAAGAGAAGTCAAACTTTGATTGAGTTGTTGCTTTGTAATGCTTAGAGAGGGCTGAGGCACGCACGTAGATATGAGGCAAATTGGAACCGGAAATCCCTGTAAGGTAGTGGAGACCCTGAGCTTCGATACCAGCAGGATACAACACAGATATGATGTATGAAGCTTGAAATAATACAATCGGGGCGCAGGACTCGATGCAGAGGATGATTATACGAGTGTATAATTTCCCGTGCTCTCTTCCAAGAACCTTTTTAATTTGCCACTGAATGCGACATATACAACCAATGATCAGCGATGAGAGAATAAGATTAATCAGTGAAGAAGCAATTAGAAGGACGGTGCCCCAAGTCTCAGAGAATGCAAGGGAACCCAGCCCAAGTGCTGCAGAAAATGAAGGAAGACTGATGTGTATGATGTTTGAGAAAGTGCAATAGAGAGAAGACTCACCAAAAGACACCAACGATGCTAAACCAAGGAAAGCGAGAAGGATGGCTCGATATGACTTTGAGATATCTTGAAAAAGGGTAATACAGCGCCACGTCTTCACTACGACTTTGAGGTGGGAAGCACATAAAGCAAGGGGATTCCACACAGACCAACAACGCATCAGCTCCCCAGATACTGATTACATATGGGATTATACCCTTCTGGGTGAAGGTGTTCGAGGTGAAAAATTGAACAACTTGAGATTGAATCTGTAAAGCCAGTATAGCTTGTTTGAAGTTATCCACACCGGATATAATGCTCCAGATATTGTTTACAATCTGCAGAGTACTTGAGGAGAGCATGATGATGATATACGTCAGGAGTGCTGCTCTATGCCGAGTTGTATATTTCTTCTTCTGCTTCCAGACAGCCCCAAAGGACAGAAAAGAGAGGGCGACCACCAAGCCGTAAAAAATTCCACTGATTATAGTAGAGACCGCCGAAATCTCGAGATTCTCTTTGAGCAATTCGTCAAAATGGGAGGAAGGTGAGGTATTTTGATCCATGGTAAGGGAAGGAAGACTCCCGAGTGACTCCAAAATCTTTCGTGAGTTGTCAACGTCGGTCTTATATTCTCTGTCATATGGTCTGTTTCTATCAGATTCCGACGATACTGATGGTGTGCATCCAACGCACAGTCCCCCGACGGAGGAGAGATGGTCGCCTTTTGACCATGATCATCCCTTCAACGATCAAGAGGATCAGATCACCGAGGGAAAGAGTTAAATGAAGATCAGTGTATAGAGGTTTCCATGCTGACTTTGTGGCGCTCTGATTCAAAATGCAGGCATTGCCAAACCTGTGTCCGAAACTTCTGATACCAGATTATTCTTGACCCAATCGCTAAATTATAATTTATCTGACCCTGTAATGAGGAATTCATTTCCATCCACCAGCACGCCGTGAAGAGAGATAGAATCGCCCTTAATCTTCCTGAGTGGACTCGGATACGCCGTGTGCAAACTGTATTCCATCCCGGCCGTAGTCAGTTCCAGACGTGTCCATGATAGTTACTGAATCGATTCCTTGGGTAACGCGCTTGATGACCAGCAAAGATGAGATGCCCTACAGGGGTACTGTGGGTCACTAAGATACTAGAACTCGAATACGATACTCACGCATATCTGGGGAAGCAATGTGAAGGCGAACTCGAAAACGTAGTTCGGGGATGCGAAAAATCCAATGATACAAGCGAACTCAAAGACCACAATTAAAGCACAGGATTCCACACACATGATGATGATGCGGTCATACAAAGGGCCATGTGCATCTCCGAGAGCCGTCCTTGTACGTACTTGGAAGCTGTGAATGCGGTAGACAATGAGACCCGAGAGTACCAGGTTGATCGATGCTGATATAGCCATGATGGCCAGCAAGATTTGGAGCTGAAATATTATTAAGGTCGTGAATCCTGCCACTATGAAAGGAATTTGTGGGGTCTTCTACATGGACTGCGGAAGGAGCTTACAGAGAGAGACCACTAAGACGAATGCGAGGCTGAATATTAGAACACGTCGAGCTAGCGTCGACAAGTCTTGGTATAGTGCGACACAACGCCAAGCCTGTCCAGGAATTCAGTCAACATCCACCAGCGCAACGACATAACGACGAACCAGCAGAGAATCTACTCCCCAAATCGCGAGAATATATGCAAGCGTCGAACTACTGAAGTATCCTGCTCTGGGGATTCCGAAGAAGCCTCCATTGGCCAACTTCCGTAGAGATAACACATCGCCGATCATTTTGGTCATGTTTTGCACGATCCCGCCTGTGCTTGCAAACAACATGCAAGTGATGTACGTGAGGAAGAGTCTTCGCCGCAAAGAGGACTTCTTCTTTCCCTGCCAGAGGCCGCGAAAGCAGGAAAGGTAGAGGGAAAAGACCAGGCCATATGCGATCCCAGAAACGACAGTGATGGACATTTCCGCTTCAAGTACGGGAAAGTCTACCACCAAGATTGTGATTTCGGGAGGCGCATCCATGCTAGTGAGGATTGACTTGTGCAGTCTGCGACGCGCTGGTGGTCTGTTAAATACCTGTACACGGTATACCTGATCCAAAGACGTACTATCCCATTTGTGCGACAGACAAAAATGAGGCTTCCGATCACGTCGCCGCATGTGCTAGGTTAACTCCCTTCTCCTCGTTACCCATTGCCAGCCAATGCTATTCCTGTTTGAGAATCGTGTAGCGCAGTAGTACCTGGAAAGTATGGACTTCAGCATGATAACAAATCTCTTTACGATCAGGACTCACGAGCAGCTCGCAAGTCTGGTCACAGGGTAGTGTAAGCTAGAAAGTATGCAGACCAGAGGCCGCCAATCCAGGCAATTCACAGCAATTTCTCGACCGCGAAGCACAACGTGCCGCAAGAGTTCAACACTGGGTTCAAAGATGATGGTAAGAGATCAATCAGAATGCAGTGCTCCGATTCAGCGCTTGGGGATACAGTACACTGTAACCAGTTAACTGATGACGCGTTACAATAGGCGACCAATACCGGACATATCGTGTTGACCAAGAGTGGTACTGGTACGAAAAGGACATGTACGGTCTTGGTCATGAGCTCTGAGCGTCGGATACTTTCGGAGTCTGCCGATGAGGCCTATCGGGGATTGCCGACCTCTCTCAAACGCCGCGCGTGGCTGGTCCTTCATAGGCGCTTATCACAAGTTGGAACCATTCTTCATATGAGGTTTTTGCCTATGCTCATTCTGGATCAGTCTTTATTTCCTCGTGATCCAATAAAGCAATGGCAATGCGGCCAAAAAATTTGGCTGCAAGAATCTATTAAACATCATGTACAAACTCTTGACTTGTCATGGTGGACGACGAGAAGGTCATACCATTGGATGATCCAAATTGGCTGCCTGCACTGGCGTCAAAATGCTCTGGAATGAACACGCTGCTTGCCGCTGCTCTTCCTCTGGCAACCCGGCTCATGATAAATAAGGTACAAATGACCTATAAGCAAATCCCTTTGAGTGATAATATGGCATGATTGGAGATAAGGATGCTCACACGCATCTGTGGTAAGAGCCTTAGACAAAGCTCCGACAAAATCTCATTGAGTGGGACTCCAATGACGAATAGAGCCTCGACGACTGCTATGAGAGCCCAAGATTCGACACACAAAGTGATTATGTGGGTACATAGAGAGCTATTGCCACGGCCAAGGGTTTTCTGCATGTACTTCTGGTGGCAACGAATGCGAAAGATGATAAGGGCTGACAGCGCAGAATTAATGGTCATGGAAACAATGGTGACAATCCAAAGCGAAGGTCCTGATATCGTCGAAAAAACAACCGACGAAAATCTAGACCAAAAGCGAAGGAATGATAACAACCCGACGACTGGAACGACGAGCAAGCGAGGTAAGTCATAGGTCAATATAAGCTGGCCCGCATCGTTGGATTGCTCACCAAAAGAAGAGAGGGAAGTGAAGGCGAGGAAGCATACTACGATAATCCATGCAGGCTTTGAGATGCTTTGATATAATGCTAGACACTGCCAAACCTGCCCAACTAGTCTTAGTTTAAGTCCTCAAACATGAACGGATAAAAAACTTCTCACCATCATAGCATTCGATGCCCATATCGTCAGAACACATGACGAGTAAGCCAAAACTGCATTGCCATCTTGGTTGCTAGATAAAGCAGGAATGCCAAATATACCGGCAGAGGCCCAATCTTCGACATCGAATATGTCGCCTGCGAGAATGAGGATATCTTTGACAATATCACCTGTGGAGAGGAGGAACAGGGAAGTTGTGAAAGTCAGAAGTAGCCATTTTCGCCGCTGCGTATATCGTCTTCCATCCTCCCACACTGCTCGCGTACACAGTATATAGAGTGAGAGTGCCACGCCATACGCCATAGCTGCCAAGACGACTGCGAGCAACGATATCTGAAGAGAGAAAACACGAGGGCCAGGAATGAGTACGTCGCTGGCTGACATATTGCAAGTCAGCGGGATGTGAAAAGGAGAGCGCAGAGAAGAGCACTGCTCACAGATTTATAGAATTCCTACAATGGAGGCCGATAAACGCATCTGATTTCCGATGTTTTGTAGAGTGAGAGCCACCATGGCGGTGGATATCAAGTAGAAGCAACTAAAGATCAGCAGTACGTTCTGAAGAAGTGTTCTATCATTACTAACGTCCGATAATCTAAGGGGTACATTTGGGTCAACAAGGAATTTTGCTCCAGTCCAAACATAAATGCTCTTTGATGCAACAAAATTCGGCCAGAATCCTACTCATCAGTCAGATTCTGTGATCCAATAGTGTAGGTCAACAGATAACAGATATGATCAGCAGAATAGATGTCGCTGAATCTATTAGTAGTGGTCGATATGACCTTGGTAGGTATCGCACTTGATTTCTAAAAATTCCTCTGGATTACTTCACATCCTCCTCTTCGTCAATTGGGGAAATTGTGGGATAACGAAGCGCCTGGTAAACCAAGAATACAGCAATGACCAGGCTAGTCAGGTCATATACAGAAAACCCTCTTCTGTGTGGGGAGTCGCCAATCACCAGAGGCAACGTAGACCCGAGATGGCAAAGTAGACGGAATATGTAGAAAACTGTACAGATTTTGTAAGTGCCAGCAAATCTTTGGGACTGTGAATTGATGATTGCTTGAAGGAATTGCCCAAGAATGATAGCAGGTAGCGACGTAATGGTCGACAGCCACACAGCGAATTCGAGGACGCGCGTCTCCGAGGGCGGTTGCAAAAGTCGGGGGGCAATTATGTCGATGGAATTGTAATGACAAAAGGAATACAGGATCCCCATCAGCAAGTTCACACTTTGCTTGTGCGCTTTTGGCCGTTTTTCGCCTTTTTTTGGCCAACGACAAGCTAAAAAAGTGCCGATCAATCGGAAATGAAATGAATTCCACTAAACTCATCACAAATTGATGTGACTTCCGGTACGAATGTCAATCCGAGTGGGGCCGTGGAAACTCGCTTTTCCTGAAAAATACATAGTTACGTTTAACTTGTGACTTTGACGCTTTTTTACGCTTTTTTACGCTTGCTCAAGCGTAAAAAAGCAAATTGTGAAACTACTGATGCCGAGACCCATAAAGATCTGAGATATTTATGTCAGATATAACAATGCAAGCCCAGCAAAGATGATAATGGATTCACCAGAATTTTGACCTCTCTGGAGGGATATGATTCTTTACGATGGCTAGCCCTTTCAGCGTGAGACGCAGGAGCTAAAGAGATGACCGGGATGAAGCGTTGCGAAAATCGAAAATCGACACGCAAGACAGCTTTCAACATAGCGAGCGAGACCGTCTGGAACAGCAAAATGCGAAGGAAATTCCATATAAGCATAGACGGGCTTGGTTTGTTTCCCGAGATTTTGATAATGGCATGGTAGATGGCGTTCAGAATATTCCCGCTGGCGATTAGTACAGACCCGAAAGTTGCTATGCCCACGGTCGACGAACATGTCAACCAATAATGCGACTCGAGAAATTGCTGTACTACCCATAAGACGCGCCTGGGAGAAGATAGCAGTTAGGGACAACGAGGTGCAAATCATTAAACGATCCTGACGTAGTTGATTCAAGCAGAAACTGCCAACGCGGATGATAATGGTCGCGGTAATGATGGCCAGCAAGGATGCCATCTAGATAGTGTTGTCCCCGGAGTGAGGTGACCTCGAGGTACACTCCGCCTCACCTCGAAATTGAGGCACTTCGAACCACTCCGTTGACGACGAGGTAAGCCGAAGTGACCTCGAGGTACCTCGTCGAGGCCATCAAAGGCAAGTTCCCACACGTTGCCAGCCTACGAGCTGCATCAAAACTGCGAGCGGCCTCAAAGCAATCACTTTTACTTAGTCTTAAGCATGGAAAAGTGCACTTTTTTCAACTTTGAAGCTGTGGATTGAGTACCTGGGAGATGCGCAAGCTTGTGTGGGGCCGAAGCGGCCTCAAAAAGAAATTTCATTCAGCAGAAGAAACCAGATCTATTCAATCTCCAGTCATTTTTTGAATTTGAGGAGTGTGCGAGGGACTTCAAGTGCTAGATACAGGAATTCAATAATCGCTTTCAACTTTTTCATGGTCAGTCCACAAGACATTCCATACTTTGCTGGCACGAACACTTAGTTTGCGAGTCAGCGCAACCAGCTTTCACTGATCAGATAAGCGCGAGATAAGCGTAGATCATCTTGATGACACGGCGGGCAAGCAACTGTCCAATCGAGTTTTGATCTGTGCTGTCCATTAACACGGCGCAAATATGACCTCTATGCGACCTGTGATTGTCCAGTTGTCATGTGCGTGACGAGTCGGTGGAGGACATGATTCTCTTGTACGAAGTTACAGTAAGCCTGAAGTCATTTGCACTTGATTTGCAGATCACTGGGGCAGGAGTCAGAACACATCGAATATGTACTATCATGACGAATCGACTAGGTCAAGCGCAGTTATAACGGACACCTTTTGAAAGCCCCTGTGCTTTGGCAGAGGCAAGGTTCTCGACGCAAGCGCCCACCGCTTTAAACAATTAAGACAACAAGCAGACGAGAGCTGAGCGCTGAGGCTTGAGGCCTTGAGGCCTTGAGGTTCTGTCTTAATGAATTGGGTGTCGACTTTGGCTGTTGATAGGATGGAAAATGTAGCAGGATTAGCTTTGCCGCTTGCTTCAGGCTTGCTTAAAGAGCCGGACAGCCGCTGCTGGACTTATTGATGTCAAGTAAATCTGATCCTCTTTTTTATCCTCAAGCTGTGACAAACTTGAAAGTCAGAC